>JARHVA010009624.1:125000-285000 GCA_037957365.1 Torreya grandis
ATTTAAGTATATTAATTATCGAATGAGTTTTAATGACTATATATGAGTATCTAAAATAAATATAGGAATTACCATGCCATGCATGATGCTCCCAATCTATGAAAAATATGAGCATAATTATCAAACTTATTATATGTATGCAAACATGTATTATCCATAGTGTACTATTTTAGATAATTTAAACTATCCTAAAATTGGGACTATTAGACAATAACACCACGTCTTGTATAGTAGTTCCATGTCATGCTAGTGTCCTTATTTGGGTGCTAATGTATTTCTGGTCTAAAATTTGAGTCAATGTATTGGTTTATGATTCCCTATTTTTCTTGTGTTTTACCTATCTAATTTCTTGAATATGAGTCTATGTGCTAAACAATATTTTGTGAATGCTATGTAGGATCTTAATCTCTATGACAAACCTATATGAATTCCTCCTCTTTTTATGGTAGTTATTGAACATATGTAATAACTACCCTCAGAATAAATATCTTTGCAAAATGTTTGTTAGTCAAAACATATATGATAATTGTGTGATAATCTAATACAATGTGCCTACATTACATCAAGATGTAAGTGAATTTGAGCATTAGTATGTAATGTAAGATGTATGTTATGTCTATCATTGTACAATGGTGTCAAAATATATGTAATCAATGTCTATATTATCAAATCTAAATAGCTACCTAGGGGGATGGTCATGATGTACATCACGACACCCAATTAGGAAGGGTAGATGCATGAAGTCCCTCATAGAATCAAGAATTGGTGTTGTAATACCCCTCTCAAGTTCATCTCTATGTTCTCGATGATGTGTCATTATGTATATGATTGATGTGTCAAGCATGTCACCAATCGTGATATGAGAGTGAGATTTATTGTATCAAGTGGTTGTTATTGTTTCATCCATCTTCTTATGTTAGCTTAGTATCAAGTTCATTGCTTCTCTTGTAGAATTGCCTAGGACTATGCATGTTGAATCTTGTAACAATTCATATATTTACATATTAGTCACTTTGACTTCTAGGGGTTTCCTTGTGGATGTGTTAACTATTTCACCCTATTAAATTTAGTTATGTATTTATTCTAATAACTTGTTTGAACCCATCATAGGGCCAGATTAAGTTAATCTGATCTTGAGTAGTCAACTTGTATCTTCTAGGTGATTTGACAATAACACCTTGTTTAAGATAGAAATAATAACTTTGTTTGTTTGTATCTAAACCTAAGTAACATTTATTAATAAAAGTAAATGTGTTTGTAAATAATTGTATAAATTATCATTAATCTAGTATTTTATAGATAAATAAATTCATTATTCATAATTTTAAGTAAATTTATGATTGGTCTCAAATATTATCTTTTCCATCAATGTATATATTAATATATGTATTAAGATATTAATAGTAATTAGAATAGCATAATTATTTTATAATATATTCAATGCATTCGATTACTTGATTATTACAATGTAAAACTTAACTTGTCAAAGTAAAATAACTAAAAATATAAATATAAAATCATACTAAACTCATTATGAATAATAATAATAATAATAATAATAATAATAATAATAATAATAATAATAATAATAATAATAAGAAAAGAAAAAAGTGAAATCCTAACCCTAAACTTAAATGAAAATAATAAAATAATACAAGTCTCTCTATTTAAAAAGCCAAACAAAAAGGAAGAGAGTCATTTTGCAGGTGTGACCAAGGAAGATAGAGGAGAAAGGAGGAGGAAGATTGGAGGATGAACTCTACCTACAGGCAAGGGATTTTTCTTCTAAAAATCCCTGTTATTTTTCTAAATCAATAACAAATATAAATAATAAAAGTGTCTTGAAATGTTTTGTTTGTAAAATAAATAATAAATAGACAAAACTACAAACCTTAACTGTTAAAAATATTCTGATCTATCTCATTCATCTCTAAATTAAATATAATGAATTTTTGTTTATTTCTATTAAAAAAAATATGTATATATAAATATTTATATACATATAAATAAAATAATAAAATTATGTGTGTGTACAACTGCTAAATTATTGGTATCATATATATATATATATATATATAATTAAAATTTTATTATTGTTTAGATTTTATATTATAGTGGGGTAGGGGGTGAGGGCATGACTATGCCATCCTAGTGCCCAAACGCTTTTGGAATGATGACAAGTCGACGGCCATGGCCATTGGCTGAACTCTAAGATAGGGTTTCATAAAAAATTTATACATATTTAAAAAAAGGGAAAAGAAATGTAATAATATATATTTATAAGAATTAAAGTGATATTGCATTATAATAAAATTATATAAAGTAATATTTATAAATAAAAACAATATATTATTTATTAAACATATATATATATTATTAAATTGTGTATTATATAGATTTATATATTTATATGCCAAGTAAATTTAAAATGAATTATGGATAGAATATATATATATATATATAATAATAATAATAATAATAATAATAATAATAATAATAATAATAATAATAGTAGTAGTAGTAGTAGTAGTAGTAGTAGTAGTAGTAGTAGTAGTAGTAGTAGTATATTATTCCTTGTTAATAATATGGGTGTTATTAAACACGAGTCTAAAATCAATTTTCTTATATACATGTATATAGATAAATAAAATAATATTTTATATAATTCTAGATAATTTTATATAAATATTAAATGGATGATTGCACATATGATATATGTTCATATTTTCACGTTTTCAAAATATTGGTAGAACAAATACTATAGGTCCACTGTCAATTCTACTTCTTTAACACCATTAGGGTATTAAATTTGAAAGTATAAATGAATGTAAAATTACCTTTTTGATGTAGAATGGAGGTTTGATATGGAAACGAACCTATATATCTATAAGGTTAGATATCTGGTAAATATGAGTGTACATTATGGAATTGAAACACTTATCTATTTTAGTGTAAAGTATTCGAGTATGGTCCTTCCTGTGTTATCATTAGGTATGAATTTTAATCAGTGAGAAATTTAAAATTTTTATTTTGATTGTTAACTATATAAGTACATAAGTTTAATAATAATGCCTTATTGAATTTGTGATGGTTTAGTTTGTTTGAGAGAACTTTTGTAACAAAATTAAAACTAGGTCTCACCCTAGTAAATTTATAAATGATTTGACATTATAATTTACAACCCACAAAGTATTGCAAACAATCTCAATAGTATTCATATTGATGTCATAGTTGATGAAAGTTTAGAGAGTAACCAGTTATAAAATATATAGGATCCCTAGTTTAATTTATTGACCTGATGGATTTGTGTAATTATTTGCATTGATAAGTTGTTGTTTCTATTTTAACAATACTTGTAATTAATATATGTGTAATAGTAAGTTGTTATTGATTAGTCATATGTATATTACCTTTAGTTGCTAAATATAAAATTTAATTTTTTTATTAATTTAGAAAAATAAAATGGTTTAGGAAGTAGAAATTCCTTGCTTAGCTTTTTAGCTGACCCCCTTTGTTGACTATGTCCTAATGCAGGTACAAGAATTCTAGTGTTGTAGTCAATGAGATAATTTATTACTATTTTTAGATATGATTATAGAGTAAAATTGAGTTATTTTATTGTATTAGTTTTCTATCCAGGGTTTTCTATAAAAAAAAACATGATAGGCCAAAGTAGATATAGTTGTAAGTCTTGTTTGTATTTGTAAACATTTAATCCTTACAGCGGTAGTTTTAACATGATTTTGTATTGAATATAAATGAATTAACATTAATATTTTTTTTACTAGAAAAAAAAATGATATTTAAAGGTTAGAAAATTTAACCTCTTTGTATCTAAAACTTCCTTAGACCAAGTTAAGATAATTGAGATCTAATAATAATAATAATAATAATAATAATAATAATAATAATAATAATAATAATAATAATAATAATTATTATTATTATTATTTTATATATATATATATATATATATATATATATATATATATATATATATATATATATATATATATATATATATATATATATATATATATATATATATATATATAAAATTGTGGAGATTATGTTGGTGAATTGTTGATATATGATAGACGGATATATTTTGTATTTGATAAATGTATTAAATATTAATAAATTAGTGTATGATGTTCTAGTGTTATGAATAAGTGTATTTATGTGATGTAATATCTCATGAGACCATTAATAATAGTAATTAATATAAAAAAATTTCACGTATCAAGTATTGTGTTTGATTTTTCATATCTTGTTATTATATGAGTAACTTTATTTAGCTTTCATTGGATCATTTCATATTTTTAGAAGGCCCTTCTGCATTGACAATTTATTTCTCTTATGTGCAATTCTTTCCAAGATGGCTTTGAAATAAACTTGGCTTAAGTAATGAACTATCAGATTTATCAAATTTTGGTTTTGGAACCTACTTACCTATCATAGGGGAGAACAAAACTTCAACTAGTTATTTTTGTCACTTGACATGATGTCAATTTGGAGAACCATTTTTGGGTGACACTAGCTAGTTTTTACCTACACTATATTATCTTGACTGTGCAAAGTCGTTTCAAAATCAAATTGTCAAAATTAGTAAATGGAGTCACTCCCCAAAACCAAAAGTTAATATTGATTTATTTTAGCTTTAATTTTTCTCCAAAACTTTTATTAATTTATTTTAAATGTTTTTACTATTTTTAGTAGCTGATTCCAAAACTACTTCATTCTAGAATATGATAGGTAGAATACTTTTCTATATTAAAACCACTTTGAAACACTAAGATGTATTTTTTATGCTTATCTGCTAGGGGTCAGTTTTATGGATTCATAAGGGTAGCCTATAGCTAATGGATTTGGGAAGTGATGTCAGAATTAAATATCTCTTAGTATGGATATTTTACCCATCACTATTTGATAGGCAAGTTAACAAAAGTGTGACTTGGTTATGAGGCAAAAAAGTCGACCTTGGGTTGCTCTAGGTGTTAGGAACTTCTATCCCAATATGGGTAGGTTGCCTTGTTTATCATTTTCATGGGTAGTATAGAGTTGAAATTGGGGTGGAATAAATTAAAGGTTTATTTGTTCCTTCAAGTTGCTTGCTTTTGGACGTGAACTCTTAAATGTGTGTAAACTTAATGCACATCAGTTTAGTTGTGTTAATTGGATGAAGTGTTTAGTTGAATGTGTTTGGAGTTGTGTGGAGATAGCATTGCTCAAGAGTAAAAAAAAATAGTATTATTTTTTATGGGTTTTATTTGGGTGAAAATTTTGGGCATTACATTTTGATATTAGAGCTTAGGTTCAACACTGGGAACTCTAGGGATTGTGTTTGGTAATTGTGATGAAATTGTAAAACTTATCATAATAATATTTCTATGTTTGATTGTACTCACAATGAATTGAAATCATAAATTGATCTGTGTCACCATGTTGTTTGTTCTTGGAGAAGTTTACTTGAAATTTAAATTGGTGACTTTGTTAGCATGTCTATATTTCAAGTTAGCGTTTTGTATAATATTTATTATGTGATATATATTTATTTATATATGATTGTTTTAATGTTGTATATAAATTATGTGTTTATTTATATTTATTTAAATGTTATTTTACCTTAATACACTTTTCTAGTATTATAGTATTTTTAACTGACATCTTTAAAGAGGCAATCTAGAAGATTTGGTTTTTATAAGCTATTTCTAAGGTTTGAATACATTCTTGTAAGAAATTATGTTTGTATACACAATGATTTGAATAGAAATAAGAATGTAAAACCTACTTGGTGTATCTTGATTTTGTTTTCAACATCCAAACACATTATTTACCTTTGGTTAATAATTAATTGTGTGCATGCTAGTTTAGACTTATTAATTCTCCTAGATGTTAAGATTAGAGTTGTTACATTTACCTTTCATTGACTTAATTTTAAGTATAATTATTGAATAATAATATGATATGTTGTTGATTTTAGGTATAAAACTATGGTATTGCCCAAGTAGTTTGATGATAATAATGTTATTTAGTGGTGAAGAAATGTTATATACTATTAATAAGTATATTGATTGATTGTATGTAGGAGTAAACTATTGAGATTTAATAGATTTTAACTACATGTGTATTACATAGATGAATCTTGAAGTTATAGTAAATGTGTTGAAATGATTCTTTCTTAGATCCAAGCTTGGTTTTATACAACCTAACCAATTTTAAAATAGTAAATAGATTTATGGTGTTTAATAAAGGTGGTAATGATAGGACTATTACACATTTATATAGACAAAGGAATACTTGTTTGAGAGTAGTCTAATCCTTTAATAGTGATATATGGCCTATGAGTATTAATAATATTAACATAACTTAGAGAATTTATTTATGATATTTAGGTAATAGTAACCCTAAAACATTGTTCCTCCTCATTGTTTAACAAGCTTGTGATATGGGTACACCTTGATTTGGTAGTATATATGCTAGTTGTCTACAACATATAATTAGCATCGATTGTGGTTTCCTAATATTTGTGGAGGTTGACCCTTTTAGGTGACCCTTATATTTTGTATTGACCATTGTATCCTTTTAATAGTTCATATTATGCCAATACATGCAAAATATAGTGGCATGTGATATCATATTTGATGCATTCATCAAGATCTATAGAACCCTAATTTATTTATCTTATCACACCCTAGTTGAGAATGGTGAAATCTTGGTCATTTGGAGTATGTCTTGATGAATTAGTATAGTTGATGCATTTTTTATCTTGGTAGAATTTTAGTGAACTATGTTTGATAACAATATTTCCCTAGAGATATATTACTTGGGAGCAGTTACATTTAGAGATATGAGATAGTATGTCTGTATTGGTATTTATGTGGCATTGGGATGCCATGTGAGAGAGTTGATAGTTGTCATTCTCCTTTGTCTGTATTGGTTGGTTGACATAGTGGATAGTTATGGTCAAATGTCATTGAATACTTTACTTTCAGTAACACTTTGTTATGGTATGGGTTGTCATTCAGTCTCTTCAGTCATGATTAAAGATGAATAATAGATATAATTTTTACATGTTACCTTGGGACATTGTATTAGTATACACAGAGAAACTCAAATATTCCTCATGAGATTTTAACTGAGGTTATATGTTGAAAATGTCATCTGGGATGACATTATGGCATCAGTTCAACTGATGCAATTTCTTTTTCTATATGTTTGGCATGGTTACTCTCTATAAATAATGTTATTTGACAACATTTTGGTTACTTTATAATCAAAGATGTGAGTTAGTATGATTAATTTTGATACTTTTATAGAAGTAGAATGTTGTGTATGAAAATTTCTTAGTTGATTTTTATGGTGGCACTATTACATATGATGATGTATAGTTATTATATTACTTTGGGAGGTAATTTATAAGTATTTCTCTTACCTCTAGGAGGTAATAGACAGTGTTCATCATACCTTTGCAAGGTAATAGACAGTGTTTCTCAAACCTTTTGGAGGTAATTGAGATGCCTCAAACCTTTGGGAGATAATAAAAATATCTCATACCTCTGGGAGATAATTAGGATGCCTCTTACTTCTAGGAGGTAATTGGGATTATTTTTATTCCTTCTCCCCTTGGATGAATTTTAGTACTTTGTATAAGTCACATAGTGTTCATGATGTGATCTATTTTTGCTTATGTTTTGTCAAAATTATTTATATTTGATTGAATTTCATTTTTAAGTTGATTGGAAACTAGCATTTTATTTTATTATTTTTGAATTTTTTTTTCAACAATTGATCATAGAAATTATTGTTGAAATTTATTTTGGAGTTATCTTTTTCCTTTGAGACTACTTAGTCTCATTTTTATTGGTTTTTCCTTTACATGACTGATTGATTCTCTTGTATATTTATTTTGATGAATTTTGGTGCTAGTTTCATATGTGATCGTATGTGTGTAACTAGTACACCTATGACATGGTATGGGGGATAAGAAGTAGCATAGAATATAGCTAGTGGGTCATGATGGGAACCGATCATGCTAGTTCATGATATCACCCTTTCCACTCCACCAAATGGTGGTTTTATATATACATATGTGGTCCTTGCATGGGGTTATGACTCTTTTGGGAGGTTTAAGTATTTTTTTTTTATGATAGATCACAATGTTCCTCAATCATTTCAGTAGTGGTATCATTCTATGTTGATGTTGGTGAGGTCTAAACAGATGATTTGATATGCAGTGACTACTTATTTATTTTGGCATATACCTTGATTGGTTATTTCAACATGGTCCAATATGATTTAGTATTATTTAGTTATCTCCAAATAGTATTTCTATAGATGGATATCTATCCTAGTAGTGTACCCTTGCCATGATTGACACTCATTATTCTTCTTTCAATATGATTTAGACATTGGATGGATACTCAAGCTTTCATGATTGTGTGCTTCAGTTGGTTAGTGACATATGCAAATAACAACATGACTTATATTGGGATAAATTTTTTTCTCACTTATATATTTTAGAGGTTAATTTTGTTTCATATGGCACTTTATGATATTGATCAATTTAGCATAGTTTGGTACCATCACTCAATATGATAGTTTGGCTCAATATGGTCTAGGATTTAGGGTATTTCAATGTATGGTTTTCTATTTAGAAGTAATATTAACATAATGCACTTTCTTTTACATGGCATGTTTATCTTGGGATGACACTGAGTGCTTAATATGAGTATACAATAGATTGACACATAGTGTACATGTAATTTCAGAGTTTTACTAGATGTATTTTTTTGATATCAATTGGGTTGTGGCAATTAAATATTATTAGTATTGATTATTATTATTATTATTTAGCATTATTCAGTTGATCTCAGTTTTGTTGGCCTTGGGTTGACACTTATATTCATATGCATGTATCAGTCATTACTTGGATTCAGTTGTTTCTAGTGAAACCTCAAATATTTGTGGTTGTGGTAGTATTCCAGAGTTATTGAGAGTGAGTAATTGATGTTCTATAATTCCTTGTGATTTTGCATCAAGGACAATATTTTTATAACAAAGGGAGTATGTAATACCCCTCTCAGGTTCATCAATGTATTCTCAATGATGTGTCATTATGTAGATGACCAATGTGTCAAGTGTGTCATTGAGCATGATATATGAGTGAGATATATTATAGCAAGTGGTTGGTGTTGTTTTAGCCATCTTGTTATGTTAGCTTAGTATCAGGTTCATTGTTCCTCTTGTAGGACTTCTTAGGACTATGCATGTTGACTATTGTAATAATTTGTATATTTATGTATTATTCACTTTGACTTTTAGGGGTTTCCTTGCTGATGTGTTATGTTGACTATTTCACCCTATTAAAATTGGTTATGTATTTATTCTAATAGATTGTTTGAATCCATTGTAGGGCTGGATTATGTTAATTTGGTTTTGAGTAGTTGACTTGTATCTTTTAGGTGATTTGACAATAAACCCTTGTTTAAGATGGAAATAATAACTTTGTTTCATTTGTATCTGAACCTAAGTGACATTTATTAATAAATGTAAATGTGTTTGTAAATAATTGTATAAATTATCATTAAACTACTGTTTTGTAGATAAACAAATTTATTATTCATAATTTTAAATAAATATATGATTGGTCTCAAATATTATATTTTTCATCAATGTATATATTAATATATGTATTAAGAGATTAATAATAGTTAGAATATCATAATTATTTTAGAATATATTTAATGCATTCAATTACTTGATTATCACAATGTAAAACTTGCCAAAGTAAAAAATATAAAAATAAAATCATACTAAACCCATTAATAATAATAATAATAATAATAATAATAATAATAATAATTATTATTATTATTATTATTATTATTATTATTATTATTATTATTATTATTATTATTAGAAAAAAGTGAAATCTTAACCCTAAAATTAAATGAGAATAATAAAATAATACAAGTCTCTCTATTTAAAAATCCAAATAAAAAGGAAGAGAGTCATTTTATATTGGTCGCGAGGAGGAAGATTGGAGGATGGAGCTATATCTACAGGTAAGAGATTTTTCCTCTTAAAAACCTTGTTATTTTCTAAACCAATAACAAATAGAAATAAGAAAGGTGTCTTAGAATGTTTTGTTTGCAAAATAAATAATAAATAAACAAAAATATAAACCCTAACTATTAAAAGTATCTTAATCTATTTCTTTTATCCCTAGATTAAATATAACAAATTTTTGTTTCTTTCTATTAAAAAAATATGTATATATAAATATTTGTATACATATAAATAAAATTATATATATATATATAAAGAATTTATTATTGTTTTGATTTTATATTATGGTGGGAGAGGGGGTGAGGGCATGATTGTGCTGTCCCAGCACCCAACCCCTTTTAGAATGATGACATGCTAATGTCCATGACCGTCGGCCATGGGTCACCAGCCGAACCCTAAGATAGGGTTTCATAAAAAAATTATATATATATATATATATTAAAAAGAAAATAAATCTAATAATATATATTTAAAAAAAGTAAAGTGATATTGAATTATAATAATATTATATTAAATGATATTTATAAATAAAAGTAATGTATTATATATTAAACATTTGTATATTATTAAATTGTGTATTATATATATTTATATATTTGTATGTCAAATAAATTTAAAATGAATTATGGATAAAATATTTAACATATATGTATGTATAAATAAAATAATATTTTATATTATTCTTCGTTAATAACTTGGGTGTTATTATACGTGAGTCTAAAATCAAATTTATTATATACATGTATACAAATAAATAAAATAATATTTTATATGATTCTATATAATTTTATATAAATAATAAATGGATGAATACACATATAATATATGTTCATATTTTCACATTTTCAAAATATTGGTAGAGCCTATGCTATAAGTCTACTGTCAATTCCACTTTTTTAACACCGTCAAGGTATTAGATTTGAAAGTATATACACATGTAAAATTACATTTTTGATGTGGAATGGAGGTTTGATATGGAAGTGAACATGTATATTTATAATTAGATATTTGATCGATATGAGTATATATTATGGAATTGAAACACTTATTTATTTTAGTGTAAAGTATTCAATTATGGTCTTTCCTATGTTATCATTAGGTATGAATTTTAATCAATGAGAAATTTAAAAGTTTTATTTTGATTGTTAACTATACAAGTACATAAGTTTAATAATAATACCTTATTAAAAATGTGACGATTTAGTTTGTTTGAGATAAATTTTATAACGAAGTTAAAAATAGGTCTCACCCTAGTAAATTTATAAATATTAAACATTATTTTACAATCGATGAAGTATTGCAAACAATCTCAATAGTATTCCTATTGATGTCATAGTTGATGAAAGTTTAGAGAGTAACCAATTATAAAATGGATAGGATCCCCAGTTTGATTTATTGACTTGATGGATTTTTTGTAATTATTTGCATTGATAAGTTGTTATTGCTAGTTTAACAATAATTGTAATTAATAGATGTGTAATAGTAAGTTGTTACTGATTAGTAATCTGTATATTATCTTTTGTCACTAAATATATTATTTAAAATTATTATTAATTTGGAAAAATAAAATATTTTAGGGATTCAAAATTCTTTGGTCTATTTTTTAGCTGACCCCCTTTGTTGACCACATCTTGATACAGGTGGAAGAATTCTAGTGTTTTAGTCAACGAGATAATTTAGTACTATTGTTAGATATGATTATAAAATAAAATTGAGTTTTTTTTATTGTATTATTTTTCTATCTAAGGTTTTGTAAAAAACATTCTAATAGGCCAAAGTGGATATAGTTGTTAGTCTTGTTTGTATTTGTAAGCATTTAATCCTTACAATGATAGTTTTAGCATGATTTTGTATTGATTATAAATGAATTCACATTAATATTTTGTGTAATAATACACACACACACACACACACACACACACACACACACACATGTTAGACAATTTAACCTTTTTATATCTAAGACTTCTTTGGATCAAGTTAGTATAAAAGATCTGAAAATAAAATGTTAAATTGTGGAGATTATGTTGGTGAATTGTTGATATATGATAGATAGATATATTTTGTATTTGATAAAAGTGTATTAAATAATAATGAATTAGTGTATGATGTTCTAGTGTTATGAATAAGTGTGTTGATGTGATGTAATATCACATGAGACCATTAATAATATTAATTAATATATAAATATTTAACGTATCGAGTATTATGTTTGGTTTTTCTTAGCTTATTATTGTACAAGTAATTTTATTTAGATTATATTGGATCATTTCATATTTTTTGAAGGCCCTTCTACATTGACAATTTATTCCTCTCTTCTGTGCAAATATTTCCAAATTGGCTTTGAAACAAAATTGGCTTAAGTGATGAACTATCAAAATTATCAAATCTTGGTTTTGGAACCTTATTACCTATCATAGGAGAGAAAAAAACTTCAACTAGTTATTTTTGTTACTTGACCTAATGTCAATTTGGAAAACCATTTTTGGGTGACATTAGCTAGTTTTTGCCTACACTATCTTGTCTTGACTATGCAAAGTCATTTCAAAATCAAATTGTTAAAATTATTAAATAGAGTCACTTCCCAAAACCAAAATTTAATAGTGATTTATTTTGGATTTAAATTTTATCTAGAACTTTTATTAATTTATTTTGGATGTTTTTACTATTTTTAGTAGCCAATTTTGAAACTACTTTATTCTGGAATCTACTAGGTAGAATAGTTTTCAATGTTAAAACAACTTTGGAATACTAAGATATATTTTTTATACTTATCTTCTAAGGGTCAATTTTATGGGTTCATAAGGGTAACCTATAGCTAATAGATTTGGGAAGTGGTGTCAGAATTAATTTTCTCTTAGTATGGGTATTTTACCCATCACTATTTGATAGGTAAGTTAACAAAAGTGTGACTTGGTTATGAGGAAAGTGAGTTGACCTTAGGTTGCTTCAGGTGTTAATAAATTCTATCCCATATGGGTAGGTTTCCTCATTTAGCATGCTCATGGGTAGTGCAAATTTGAAATTAGGGTGGAACAAATTAAGGGTTTAGTTGTTCCTTCAAGTTGCTTGCTTTTGGATGTGAACTCTTAAATGTGTGTAAACCTAATGCACATCAGTTTAGCTATGTTAATTGGATTAAGTATTTATTTGAATGTGTTTGGAGTTGTCTGGAGATAGAGTTGCTAAAGAGTTAAAAAAATTAGTAGTGTTTTTTATGGATTTTATTTGGGTGAAAATTTTGGGTATTATAGGTATGTGTAACAAGAAAAGACAAATTTCATGGCCATGATGCATAGAATAAAGAATACATAAAAAATACATGAGGCACACAAAATAGGCCTAGGGGCCACAATACAAGGGACATGGACACATATCACTAAATCTAAGAAAATAAGACATACAAAGACATGTTCAAATGTCCACATACATAAATAACAAGTAATTTGGCTTAGATCCACATAAAAGGACATGTTAAAATGTTCACATACACAATAAATAAATCACACACAAGGGACATGGGTACATGTCCAAGGCATATGTGAATATAAGTGGTGTAGAGCCAAAGAATAAGGAATATTCAAATGCCCTTAAATAGAAGAAGCATAAAAAATATAATCAAGTATAAACTAGGAAAGCTAAAAATGAAAATGTGCATGAATGTAGTAAAAATTTGTGCAAGAGCTAGGATGTACATATGCTAAGTTTAAACTAGTGATAGTCAAGAAAAAATCTGAGTATGAGTAGCAATCATCAATATCAAGATATAACAATGCTAAAACTAGAATGGATAGAATGTAAGGATAGAACTTGGTAATAGATACTATGTATAATATGCCACCAAGTGGGAAGATGTATTTAATGAATAATTATGAATCAATGTATATGCCCCCAGTGAGTATATGATAACAAGTCTGAATCAGTGTATTGGACTTGAGTCCTATAAAAAATTTACAAGCACTCAACAAAAACAAGTGAAGCATGTATGTATGATAAATCTAACTATACTAAGATGTCTATAATATGTAGTGTCTAGTAAATATAAAAAATGTAAACATAGCAATACTTGCAATCTATAAATTTTATGCTTTCTGAGTAATATTTTAATGTTTTTATGTTTCAACATGTTATATAATTATTATCTTTTCTAGATATAAACTGTGTACAATAAAATGAAAATAAACTATGTAATAAAAGTAGTAAGAGAGAAGAAATTATGTACAAGGGGTAGGAACCATACTAATCAATGAGTCTCATGGGAGACTCACTATCATTGTGACCTATGTGAAATGAGGGAACTATGATCATGCATGATGTGTGAAAGGGCAATTGTGATACTAACCGATGAGTCTCATGGGAGACTCAATATCACTATGACCTATGTCAAATAAGGGAATTATGATCATGCATGATGTGTGAAAGGGCAATTGTGATCCCATAATCTGATGTATAAAGTTATATATATATATATATATATATATATATATATATATATATATATATATATATATATATATATATATATATATATATACATACATACATACATATATACATATATGTATACATATATACATATATGTATACATATATACATATACATATATATGTATACATATATATACATATATTAATCTATATATATATATATATATATATATATATATATATATATGTGTGTGTGTGTGTGTGTGTGTGTATATATACATATATATATATATACATATATATAGACATATATATATATATATACATATATATATATATATATACATATATATATGTATATATGTATATATATATGTATATATATGTCTATATATATGTATATATATATATATGTATATGTATATGTATATATATATGTATATATGTATATATATGTGTGTGTGTGTGTGTATGTATGTTTGTGTAGTGGTGCTAGGAATTTGTGCCATTGACTATACTAGCCTGTGAACTATGCTCTAAATTTATAAACTTTTCTAAACTATCCTATGAACTATGGCAGGAACTATCTTAAACTAGATGGCATGGTGAAAAAATGACCATACTACTCATGTTGTATGTGTATAAATAGCCTCTAAAATTGATATTTCTCATCATGTACTACTATTAAATAGATTTTTAGACTCTATAGATAATATCTTAATTGTATATCATGATGAAACTATGTTCTATTGTACATCATGCCTTGCAAATACCATAATTAGTTTTCAAACTAAAACTATGTTCTATTGTGCATCATGTTTTGTAAATATCTCAATTGGTTATTGGACTATGTTTTTATTTTTTTGATCTCTTACAAAATATTGATTGGTGTTCAAACTGAGACTATACTCTAATCTCTATAGTTATTTCCAAATATCTCAATTGGTGTGAAAACTAAAGCTATGCTCTGATCTCTATAGTTATTTCCAAATATCTTGATTGGTGTGTGAACTAGAGTTGTGCTCTAATCTTTGTGAACTGGCTTCCATCTCTTTTGAATCTGGGGTGCATGAGATCATTCATAAGTAGGTGTTTTAAAAACCACATGGCTCATATGATGAGTAACCAATAGATCCTTAAAGGTAACATCTTGGGATAACTTTATCATAGAGGAGTGTGATCTAAGAGACTATGGAGACTAATATCTTAGTGCCCCCTATATAAATTATATAATGCCTCGATGGACATACTGGTCAATGTGGTCTCAATGTGCATAACAATGATCATCTAAATATCTATTTATCCTATGAAAATTACAATATGGTTTATTTTGTATCTTGTGCAATTGATATGATGGATGGTGATGAGTATAAGGAAGGGTGATCATTCCCCTATTTATTAATGTGAATAATATGTCATGATGCCTATCTCTGTCTAAAAATTATATGGCCCCACTGCTGATGTCCTATGCTCAACTCACTGTAGGAGGTGCTTTATAAATTGGATCTTTTCCTTTGTTGAGTATTTTTATTGGTTGTTTTTCTTCCATTAGTTTATTAGTGAAGAGTGGAGTAGGTTCTTGTACTATGTTAGATGATTGTGGCTCTGAGAAACCTACATCTAAATCTACCTATGTTTATTTTTATCTACTATTTTTTTAGTCAAGAGTGGATTAAGTTCTTGTACCATGTTAGTTGATTGTAGATATAATAAACCTACATCCAAATCTACCTATGAATGTGTAAAAACCAATCCCAATTCTATTTTTAATGATATAGCTATGTTACATAGATGCTAGAATGATTTGGATGTCTAATATAATAATTTATCCTTAATAGTAAAATTGAGGGCTCTGGCAAAGATGTATTGTATCTCTAAATTTGTCAGCTGAAAAATCAACTGATGCAAACATGATTTAAATCTTAGAATGTATTCATTTTTTCATTTTTTCTCGCCCTAGTATAATAAGGGTAACCTATTATGTGTAACTTGAGGTCCCTTATTTTATATATAGTTCCTAAGAAATACTTTTTCAAACTCCTCATATGTTTGTAGTGACCCACTATGGATTGTATTCTGGAACCAATTTAGTGCTTCCCCATCTAGGGACCTTGAAAATAATCATATGTAGTCAACTTATTGGTGACATGTGTCATGGATTTCTTATAAGCCTGAATGTGAAAGTATGGGTCTTCATGCCCATCAAATGTAGGTAATATGGTATCTTAAATTTGGGTGGCAACCTTGTAGTGAAGATTATTCATAGAATAGGGTTGCCATGGATGGCGTTGTTATCAAATCAAGATTGGTATGCTTTAATCTCCAATGTGATATGGTGTACTTATTGTTTCAAATCACCCATGACATGCATCAAGTAAATTACCACTTGTGAAGGTATATTATCATCATCAAGTGGTTCATTTAAAACTTGGATTTTGTTATTTATTTTATCCATTCATATATTACATTGGGAAACTTTTTTAGGGAGGATTGGTTTGTTATTCATAACCTTTGGAGGTGTGATAGTTGGTACCTAGTTAGAGGGAAATGAGCTATCATCCTTATTTAAGTTAAGTTGAGAAATAAGTTCTACTATAGTAATGGGGGTTGAGGGATATTCATCAGTATCTCTTATTTTTTTAATTTGCAAATAAGTATCATATGTTAATGGATTAAAAGTTACTTTATAATCATGTGAATGTAAGTTATGTAAACTATGAACATGATAATAAATGTGTGTGTGGTTTTGAACATGTGACCTAGCATTTGTTTAAACAAGATAAATAGGTGAAGTAGGAGGAGAACTAGAATGTGTAGACTCTATGTCTTATTCATCATAATCTTGGTAATCATCATTATCCCAAGCTTCATAAAAATTAGAGTTTGATTCACTTGTTAAAGTAAGAGTAGAAGTATCATTCACATGCTTAATAAGATATAGAGTAAGAAAAGATTTTAAATTTTTACTACTATGAAATGTGTCATCATGTGTAGCTGAAATTAAATGAATGTATTCACTAGATATGAGTGGAATTCATGTATGAACATTATTTTCAATCTTGGAGTTAAGGGTAGAATAAGTAACAATCATGTTTTCATTTGGCACATTATGGCATGTAAAAGAAGAGTTAGAGATATTTGAATTATCTACATTTTACATAGAATTATTATTAATATCATCCACTTTATTTTGTACATAGATAAAAGGTGAAAAATCATTTTTACATGTTTTTTCAAATTGAATTGAGAAGGGTAAAGAATGTGCATTTTGCTTTTCTATGCTAGGAACATTATGGATAATGTTAATTAAAATATGAAATGGTATATTTATTTTATTATTCTTGTATTTATTTAATTTGAATAAGGACGTATAAAAAGTGGTTGAAAATCTAGGATCACATTGAAATAAATCACTACCAACAAGGGTTTTTTTTGGCCTTATATTGTTAGGTTGATTTTGAGGAGTAGGAGAAGAGAGAGGAGAAAGAAAAGAATATGCATCTAATATATCCTCATGTTCATTTTCATTATCATGATCATAGTAATCCTCATATCCATCATTATAAAAATATTCATCATCATCATCATTATAAAATAAGTCATTCTCATTATCGTGTGCTAGTGTGCAATATTGAAAATTTGTCAATTTATTTGTATAATTATGTGAAAAGTTTAGAAATTAATAAAATGGGTGAAGGGCAAGAGGATTATTGTATGTCATTTTAAATTTTTCAAATAATATAATGCAATAAATTAATAACAAGCACACAATAGGTAAAATGTCATCTAACATAGGTATATGTGCAAAAATGAGAAATATTTAGCCCAACGTATAGAAAAATTCAAAATTTTATTGGAAACCCTAAGGGATAATTTTTTGAGTGTTTGAGGACCTAATATGTGGATATAGGGTTTGGATGGTTTGAGATTAAAAAATTAAATATTTTAATCAATGAAACCCTAATAGAGGATTAATATGGATCAATTAGATTGTGTAAAAATTGGGAAAAATCAAAATTTAATAAACCCTAAATTATTACACAAAAATGGAGAAATCAAACCCTAGAATGGAACTAGGGTTTTAAATAAATATTCAAAGTAAGTTAGGTTCATCAATTTTTTTAACCATTTAGGGTTTAGATATGTAAATATTATGTTTGATTAAATCAATGAGTAGTCTAAATCAATGAAATAATATGCATAAAATAACCACTAATTTGTTATAAATTTTGACTAGATTTAACTTTTTTAAAATAGTAATAACTATGTGAAAAGACTTATCTAGAAAAAACTTAATACATATGACCTGATTTATAGAAACTAAGATGGGAACAGGTCTGAGTGTCATCAATTGTATCCTTGTATCAAAACCTCTCCTAGATAGTAGTGCCACATTTAAACAGAAACACCTCTAGTGTCATGATATTTGTGTTAATGTCCTCTCTAAATGATTTTTTGGTTTTGTAGGTTAGGTCATGTTCTAGTTATGGTCCTAATTTTAGGTTTGTGTGATCAATAATTCTTATTTTATCTCTATTTTTCTTTTAAAACTCTAGGTTTTCATGTTTTTAATGGTTTGAATGAACACCATGAGAAAAATGGGTTAGTAGGTCTGATGTGTTAGATGTATGATCCCTATCCCTATGTTGGCATGTTATCTACATAAAAATAATTTGAGGAAGGATCAAGCCTGATGTATTTATCATGCCTAAGTGTTTGGTGCAAGTGAATGTTATAATGATAGTGACCTTGAGTGTGCTTTAGATTAAAGTCTAAAAAATCAGAGCTTAGGGAAGTTGTAGATGGTAATATGTATAAGTAGGGAAAAATATGGGTTAATAAAATTTATTTTTCTAAATTTTTTTCATGTTTGAGTAAGTATTTTACATCTAGTTTGCATCTAGTGGATATAGGTCTAAAAGTCATGTATTTGTAGTGTTTTGTACCTTATGCAGATAATAAAAGATGCTTAGGCTGACCTTAGGAGGGTTTTAATTTTGAAAATGTATATGTTTGATAAAGTTTAGGTAAAGGAATTTAACACCATTTTAGGGACACTAGAGCCACATGGCACTAGTGTCCTTATTATGGTGTTTGAGTCCTTATTATGGTGCTAGTGTCAAAATGGTATAATACTAGGCATAAAGGGCCAAGATCGAGAAATGAGGGTTTAGGACTACTTTGGAGTTGACTAGGGATGATTGTGGCCCACACAAAGGATATACAAGTGTGATAAATGGCTCTAAGATAGGTTTAGGGCTAAGATAGGGATATGATGTATCAATTAGCACTCTTAGCACTTAAATACCACTTTTAGGTGATTACACATGTAAATATAAAATAGATATCTAGCTTGCCATTATTTTTGATTTATCATAGATTTGAAGTTTTTTGAAAGGAATAAATATCATTGCACACATAATTTAGACTAGTATCCACATTATTTGGCACACAAACACATTAGTAGGAGAAATACATACACTTTGAGATCTCTTTAGTTGTAATGTAGACAATGATTAGTTATTAGATGGGGACTAGATGATGAAATTCCAATCCTTTTTTAGGTCATCTTTATGACAAAAGTGTAAGATATGGCCTTAAAGAAAAGGATAAGGAAAAACAAAGATCCATGCAATAGGATGAATCCCAATTTATGCATAAAAGACATCTACAAACACAATCTTAGTAATATAAACTAGCATAGACTAGTACATTTATCCTAAATAGTATTAATAGAATTTGGACACTATCAATTGCCACATGTGTCTAAGATTCATTGTGGTGTCCAATTAAGTTTTGAAAATATATTTTTGTAGACGCTCATTTTGATATCATAAACTTGATATTAGATTTGACCAATATTTAGAATATTTTAATTACACACATATACATGACTCTTTTTTACATTATTACTTAGCCATTCATCCATTTATGGGCTTGACCTTCCAAAATTACTATTACTATTACACATAATTTACATAGTCTCTACCTAAAAAACTAAATATCAATTCTTAGATTGTCTCCTAATCTTAGATCATTGTTATTGTTCTTTAGATAGGTCCATAGTTACTCAGATAGTTATGCCACTATATACCTATTCTCTTAGGTAAAACTTATCTTTGAACCAATTAATGACTATTTTCCCATATTCAAATTATTCATATGGGTTGACCCATATCTTTTGCATGTCAATTTGAAGGAAATTATCCAAAGATTAAGCTATCTAAACATATAAAGCCAAAACCTATTGATCTATCTAACACTTATCTATCTATAATTGGAAATCAATTTTTGTAGACACACATAAAATAACATTTAAGATAAAACTATGCATTTGTGGCTGTTATCTTACACATTTATCTCTAGACCTATATTAAGACCATTTTTTTATCACTTTCAACTACCTTCTACACTATTTTAAGTTGATAAATGACAATTGTATGTAATCATCCATATTATTATCAACCTTAAATATATTTTAGGCCCTACCTAACACTCAAAATGATGAAATGAACCATTGGACAAGAGTACCCTATGTGATTATAATGTACCACTTTAGTGTCCTTATCTTATATCCTATCTTCCCACCAAATAATGACTAATTTACAAAATAAAAATCTATAGAAAGGTTGGCATATGCCCCCAATGAGCCCCATTTTAATGAATTTCAAATATGTGACTATATAAGCACTTTTAAAACCCTTTTTCACATAAGATTCTTCCACATCAAAAATCACCGGAATCATAATTTCACATTGAAAGTAAAATACCTATTTCTCCTAATTCTAATTACTTACAACCCTAGTAGCCCAAAGATCAAGTTTGAATACATTTTATAAGTCACAAGTCGCCATTAAGGTACTTAATCACATCAATATTTAACCAACATATATCATATTACACCATTTATTCACACACCACTATAGCATGGGATAGTTATATGAATGTTGATCCCTCTTTGGAGTATTGGTATATAGGTAGCACTCAACACATGGGGTGTTGAGGTCTCATCCAAATTCAGTCACTAAACCTTTTTTTCCCATTGATTTGTATTAGTATTCACATGCCAAGGATTTACTATTTTTTTAAGGAAAATCAATCATATAGTGATCTCCACAAGTGTTCATAAGCTCCCACACCAGACACATGCTATGCATATGAAGACATAGAGAACCCAAAAACATTTATTACATTATTACAAGTTGACAAGAGCACACCAAGTTAGACATGAGTGACACCCTCTAGTGTACTGTTACTATCACTATTTTTCAGGCCTAGATCCAACTCTTGATTCTTTATTCTAGTCATCAAATATCCCCACAAAACAAGGTTTAGTCTCTGACTCCTCTTATAGATATAGTTTCTAGCTAAGTATTTGTTTTCTCATTACACTTTATTGGTTTGAGTAAGTTTTTATAATATAATAGTTCTAAATCATTGAATTATATTATTTTTATAGTATTCTCCCAATTGTACACAATAGTGTTGTCACTTAGGGTTTTCTATAATTTCCAAATTTGATAGAAATATATTGGTGAACCTGACATGAATATCACATATATGGATATTTAATATTTATTAAAATATAGTAAAATGGTGAAAAATATATATCACATGTGATTTTGTAGATTTTATTTGATAATGGATTGATGGCCTTTCCAACAATACACCATAGATCCATTAGTCATTTTTCAAATTAGGATGGTAGGCACTTTTCTCATTTTCATAGAAACATAGGACGTGCTACAAATATATGTTCATCATTATAATAGAAACTTGGAAAGCATAAGGATAAGGTCACTATATAGATAATACAACCTACATCCAAGCTAACTAAATCCCCATAACAAATTTAGACATGCATAAAATGTAAACATTCTAAGAGTAATGTTCTAAATATTTAGGTTTTCATTGAGAATCAATATCAAAAACATATAGCCATTGATGAGAACTCAGATCCAAATACATGTACACTTTAATTTTTACAACATATAGGGCATGACGATGATGAGATACAACATGTTATATTTTTATAGGATTACATAGGCCACATTATAGTACTAGTTACATGTGGTCCCAAGGTGGTGAACACCCTACTATTAATCATGAACATAAGAACTTAGATATAAGCTACATTTGGTCTCACATGGTTAAAATAAATGGAAAATAAAGTGCACATAACACAAAGATGCATCACATTCAAATTTGAAGGGAATATAGTCTATATTATCCATGATGGTTTTGATGACAATCATATATTTCATTAAAAAATCCATTCTCTAATTTGATATATCCTAGAACACATGAGGACTCTTACATAGTCGATCAACTTGCTATTTAGATGCATAAAATTAAAAGCAATGCCAAAGACAAAACTATATTTCTAAAGCATGAGTGGTATGATGATTAATTTGATTTTGGATAGATATAGTACTTGACACTTGATGATCTACCACTAGATCCTCCTGATGATCTACCACTAGATCCTCCTTTTGATTATCCACATCCCTTGGATGTGTTATTTAATTTCTAGATTATCACATCATATTTACATTTATATATATGTAAAAAGATATATAAATACAAAAATATTTAAAAATAAAATAAAAAACTAGGACCTATTCATGCTTATATGTATTTTTTCATGCATCATCTTACTTGAACATAATATTATATACATGTTTTAGCCATTTATATCTTGCTTCACTAGTCTACATGAATGATTTCAGATTACACATAACACCATATCCAAATTTAGTTGTAGGAACTTTCACTATTACATACTCAAAAACTATATTTTGATAGGAGTGATATGGAGGATAAGAGCACACTTCTCTAGTGTCCTTCACCTTGTTTTTGTCTTTGTGAGATCATACTATCACCAATCAGTTCTAAACTACACACATGCTTTCTACAACATGTACATTCATCAAATAGATCATAGGGGGCATGATATACACATGTTTTATCCTTATTTTCTTGCATTATCTTAATCATAAATCAAGTATTTACATAGCATTACATCTTTGATATTTATCACTCACTAAGTTTTTTATATACTACTATTTATCTCAATTATTGAATATACTTGGGTTACAACATAACTCTTATTAATCAAATTACATAATCATGCATGCTTTTATATTGATTTTTTTTTATAGTTTTTCCTATTGTATGCATTATTTTTTTTGCTTTGAGGACATTTATGTCTTATTAATCAAATTACATAATCATGCATGCTTTTATATTGATTATTTTTATAGTTTTTCCTATTGTATGCATTATTTTTTTGCTTTGAGGACATTTATGTCATTACCAAGTGGCTCTAAGCCTTCACATTTTTTATTGTATGCATATGAGGACATTTAAACATGTCTTTCCTTCTATGTGGCTCTAAGCCTCCATTTTTTGCTTTTATGTGTGTGATGGAATTTGAATATGTCCTTGTATGTGATTTCTATTCAAGTGAGTGGAATTTGAACATTTCCTTTATATATGGCCCATTAGAAGTATATAGAGTGTTCATTTAGTTGTGTGTGTACTCTTTGATTATGTGCATCATGACCATGACACCTTGCTTATTTATTTGCTCAAATTTTTGATGTCATGATGGATACCATGCATCCACACAACCCTTCCAATGCCATGATGAATATCACACATTCATCCCTAGGAATTTCTAATCAACATTTTATACCCAGTTGATATATTATTTGCATGCTTCATTGTCACATCTATCTAGACACACTTATTACAAATTCTTGTTTCCACATGCATCCTAAATTATTACACTGATAGGTGTTCCTACAATAAAATTTAGGAGAGGTGGCTAAGAGCTGTAATAACATGAGAATGTTATCATTTAATTATTTTGAATTCAAAATTATAAAATAATTTAATTATTTAAAATATGATATTACAAAAAAAAATCATATAAATACAAATCAAATTGACTCAAAAAAAATAAAAAATAAAAACACAACCAAAATTAAAGAAGGCAGCCAAAAATAAAGATGCAAAAGATAACAAAGGACAACAATACAAAAAGGTATGTATATCATAAACTTATTTAGCTAACTACTTATATTTGTGTTTGTCTTACTGCTTGATAAATTTATTTGATGCGCTTTCCATTTTATTTCACATTTGAACACCTAACACAAAACCTACATCAAATCTACATACATGTGATCATCATTATATTATATTTGAACCCACATTGAATACGTTTGGTTGATATGTGATATAAAACTAAAAATATTATATTTATAATTTTTAAAAGTATATTTAAATTTATATAAATAATTTATCAATTGAATTCTTTTCAAATAAACCAATCACTATGGAGCTGTGTTAAAGAAAATAAACATGAA
This sequence comes from Torreya grandis, assembly GCA_037957365.1. Classification (NCBI taxonomy): domain Eukaryota; kingdom Viridiplantae; phylum Streptophyta; class Pinopsida; order Cupressales; family Taxaceae; genus Torreya; species Torreya grandis. The sequence continues at coordinate 149,873 of JARHVA010009624.1, forward strand.
AGTGAGAAATTTCACATTCAAAAAAATCACTTTCAAATTTTTAATTTTATTCAGTAATAATATTATAAATTATTATTTATGGTTAATTGTAATAATAAATATATATTAAAAAAATATATTTATATTTAATTAGAATAAAATATATTATATTTATAAATAGTTAAATATAAATATTATAATAGTTACAATATTAATTATATAAATTGTGAATTATAAATTTGGAAGAAAAATAAGTAAAATCATTAAGTTAAACTAAATTTTGGTTTTGAATTTTTTTATTTTACTTGAAAATGTTTAATACAAATTTATATTGAGAATAACATATCTTATATAAATTTATGTAAAATAACATACAAAATCATAAATTTATATAATTTAAGCATATGTCACAACATGTTAGTCCATAATTTATACATTTTGAATCATATTTCTTAAAATACATAACTTATGAGATTGATATTATGATCTAAATTAATATAATATAAGTACTTATCCTCTTCATAAATATAGTTATGAGATTATACACATTTCAGTACATAGGTTTGAAATTTATTATAAATTATTATACACATTTTTGTACATAAGTTTAAATTTTAACATAAAATTATACATTTATTATAATTTTATTAATATGAATTTATTATAAAATTCTTATAATTATATGACTAAAATAAATTTTATTTAATAAATATGCATGGAATATGGCTCAACCAAAAATCTATTTTGAAAATGAACAATAGAAAAATGAACATGAAGAATAATTGCTATTATTATAAGATAATACATTCAAGAATACTAAAGAAAAAAATGAAAAGTACCAATGATAAATGAGGAGAGAATAAATAAAAATAAGTATTAAAAACAATGATGTACAAAACTTAAAACTGATTTACCAATCAAAGAACTAGAAGCTCAAATGAAAGAACATTCAAATCATATGATAGCGCATCATGCACAAACATTATCAACAAGATCAATTCTTATTGCAAAGGATATTACAATGATCAATGCATGTAGATAAAATGGCTAATGTAGAAGGATAAAAAATAATAAAATGTAATCAAAATGTAGTACAAAGATATCATCTCACAAATTATTTGATAATATCGATTATGATGACAAAACTACAATGGATACAGAACTAGCATACATATCTTAGATAAATCAATGTAAAATATATTGATAGATATAATTCTTGAGGAACCATAATAAATTATGAAATTAGTGGAATAGGTTCCTCAATAATGATATCTATCTGTGTATTTTACATAGATTTGTCTAAGATATGTATGCTAGTTACTATGCTCAGTTTAAATACATGATGATGCGATGTTCTTAATATGTTGTCAATATTAATCATATTTAGATTTTAAACATTATAATAACCTACTAAATTTTTTATTATTTTGAATTAAGTTATTATTTAGGATCAACAAATCACCTCAAAATAGGGGGAGTTCACATAGGTTTGTCTTAGATACTAGCCTTCCTAGATCAATACATAAAAAAAATTTAACAATAATTTTATAGTTCACACAATTTCAATCTCAAAAAATACACAAAAATTCACCTTGGATAGGATAACCACATTGTAAAATAGATCAATACTCTATTTTCCTTCCCAACACTATTTTCCAAATGCCTAAAAATAGGCATTTCTATAATTTCTTAGAATGTTAGTTTACCTAGAATAGTACACAATAGTTTCATAGTCTTAGTTTCTAGAATTCCTTAGTTTTTTTTATCATATTTGATCATTTTCAAGGTAATAAAGTGTGAAATTTTGTTCCAAGTTAGAACATGTGCTTACTCAAAACTAAAATTATTTTACTCAATCTTAGAATCTATATGCACTAGATATCTATTGGGGGCATGTGCGTATCACATTATTTCCTCATTGCTTAGTTTTTTTGCACTAGTCTTATAGATACAATGGAAAATTCATATCATTTTCCATTAAATATATAATAGACCCAAATTATACTTAGTATTCACACCAGTTTTGTACCATAATTGAACCTTATTCCATATGCAATGGTAGGTTCACTATTTGGACCAATATTTACACTATTATTCACACTAAAATTTTCACCAAAAATGTATGTTAGGATTCATAAAATGATTAAAATTTTGATTTACTACCTTGGGTATTAGATGATGGAGTCAATCAAACATTGAGTTATTAATCACACCCACTTATCAATGAGGATTGGGGCATGCACAGTCCAATCAAAGCTATTAAATGTTAATGAAACTATAAGTGTATAACCCAACACAATCACTATTTTTGCACAAATTTTTTCACTAAAAAAATCATAATGGTTCATGTACCCAACCAGGTGTATTCATTCCTTGTCACTCTCAATTACTTTTAATTTCATTTTTTGATATTCATCTTATGTAAATACTAATATTACATATGTTTCATTATAGGTTTTTCATAGAGCACAGTTCATCATTGTGACCTACATCTAGGACTCCTCTTCATATGTAAGTTTAGGTATGTACTCTTTTTCATTTTACTCAAGTAATTTTTAATTTATGCATTACTATAATAAAATGGGGGGGAAATGTAAACACATAAATTAAAATACAAGCTAAAATTGTGCACTTTTGACCACTCTCTTACACTCTTAGCTCTAGACCTATTTCAGGGCCCTTTTTATCACTTTTGACCACCTTGTAGACTCTTATAATCATATAAATGACCCCTAAAATTACTCATCCCAATTATTATAAAACTTAGACATATTTCCATCCCTGATTAACTCTCATCATGATGAAATGAACCATTGGGCAAGAGTGCCCTAAGGGACTATAATGTATCTCTCTATTGTCCTAACCCCCTCTCATGTATTCTTACTAAATAATGATTAATTTGAAAAATAAAAAGCTATATTAAGGTATAAATATGTACCTAATGCATCCATTCAAAACAATTTCAAATATATGAATATATAAATAAATTTAAAACCATTTTACACACAGAAGGCTTCAACATTGAAAAACACTAGATTCATAATTTCACACTGAGAGAAAAATATCTATTTCTCTCAATTATGATTACATGCATCCATATTAGCCTATAACTAAAGTATGAATACATTTTATAGGTCAAAATTCATGGATAAATAATTTAATCACATCAATATTCCACCAACATATATCATATTACACCATTTATCACACACCACCATAACATGGGATAACTACATGAAGTTTGATCCCTCTTCAGAGTATTAGTATGTACATAGTGCTTAGCACATGGTGTGTTGAGGTCTCACCCAATTAAAAATAATAGCCCCTTTTCTTAATTGGTCTTCACATGTTAAGGATCTAGGTTTTTTGATGGAAAATTAGTCATATAATGATCTTTGCAAGTGATATTAAGCTCCCACACTAAACACATGGTCTATAAACAAAGACATAGAGAACCCAAAATAATTGATTCCCTCATTATAAGTGGACAAGAGCACCCTAAGTTAGATAATAGGTCCACCCTCGAGTGTTATCTTCCCAACATTATTGTCAAAGCCCAAATCCAACTCCTAATTCTTGATTCTAGTCATTAGATCTCCCCACACAGTAAGTTTTAGTCTCTAATTTATCCCATAGATATAATTTCCATCTAAGTATTTATTTTATTATTAAACTTCACTATTTATATTAATTTTATAAAATTAAATAGTTACAAATTATTTAATGCTATTATTGTTATATTATTATTCTAATTTTTCACAATAGTGTTGTCACTTAGGGTTTTATATAAATCAAAATTTTGATAAAATATTTTTTACATTGAGAAGAACTATCCTAAAGTTTCCAAATATTTAACCCCTAAAAGGAGCAAGCCATGAGATAAATCTAAATACCTCTACAATGTCAAATCATAAGTTATCTAGTGTTGAAATCTATACATGACATTGCACTACATGTTAGTATTACACAAAATTGTACATACTCACCTATATGGAAGAAATACATTTGATTTGATTTACGTCTTCATAGTATTGGATATATAAGCAATGCTTAGCCATGGGGTTGGATGAGGTTAACTCAACCCTTATTTATTATACATTTGGTTAAATAGAAAAAATACAGGGTTTGAAGCAAGGAAAAGGATAACATATTTATTTATATAGGATTAAATACATTTGTATACACAAGAGAGATTATAATATAGAATCATATCAATTACAATTATCTTATATTAGTGCAAACATGCAGGATAGTTCTGCACCCTATCAGATAATGATATGCTACATAAGTATCTAGGAAGCATAGAATTGTATAGGATTGTATAAACACTATGTTCTAAGATTCAATAATTCACATGACCATTCCATTCTATTATTGATGAATATATCCTATCACATATCTGTATAGATATTTAAAATGATAAGTAATTCATTCTTCTAGTGTCTTTTATAAATAACAAGTTACTTTATTCTTTTAATTAAACTTAGATTTGTTTAGTTATTGTACATCTTATGTAATCCTAATTTCCATAATGTTATCTTATTAGGGTTTCATTAATTAAAAATATATATAACATATTGGTGAATTTGTTCCTCATTTTGATCATAAAAAACCCTATATTCTTTAGGGCTTCCTTCTATTTTCCTAGGGTTTTAGAGTTATGTATTTATTTCCAAATTTATAACCAGATTTCTAATTTTTATCTTTAGTTACCGATTAATCATAATGGAGGGAATAATTAATGTTCATATTATATTTGATGATTTGGATAGACATAAATTATCTAAATATATTAATATGAATACACACTTTAATGATGCATTGTTGCATGTAACTAGAGATGAAATAAAAAAATGCTAAAGTTATCACATCTAAGGAAAAACAATGTGAACTCTTTTCTAATCCTAAGAGGTATTGATTCTACCATAGTTACTTATACTACTATTCTTTATACTATTCTTATGTCTACACCATTTACTACATGGGATTCCCACCCAAGGTATTGGGGAAACACAATGTTTTCCTTAGATTTTCTATTGATACATAGTTTTCAATGCTATATCTCAAGCCTTTTTAAAAATAATTATTTATATATAGAATAATGCTTAACAATTACAAAAAAATATTCTAGAGTAGGCAATACCACTAAGTCTCATGCATTATTATATAATCCACTAACTATAATTATCTCATCTTATCCCTTAACAATAGGTTTTGTGTCACCTAAGCTTACATTATATGACGGTAAGGGTAATCCATAACAATATCTTCAAGCCTTTCATGAAACATATTTGTAATATATGTCAAATGATAATTTATTGACTAATTTATTTCCATGAAGTCTTGAGGACCATGCCTTACTTTGGTTTTATGATATCCCTTTTTAATCAATTCATACCTTCAATCCTTCGGCTAATCAATTTCTAGCACACTTTTAAATTATCATCAGTGAGAATAAGTATTATTCTTAGATTAAAAATCTTGAAAAAATATCCAATGAGCCTATTCATGATTATGGGATTTTTTACAAGTCTTTGTTTTATAAATTTAAATCTCAAATGGTTGATAATGAATTAAAGATATATTCAAGAAAATATTTCTTTCTCCTCTACATGAGTCTATTGTGTTCAAGTGATTCCAATATTTTTATGACCTATATCATAAGTTAAAGATAAATAATTTAAAGTTACTACAATGAATAATCTAAAGTATGGGTCCAACCTTCCAACCACTTATGGTAAAAAGTTTTGAGTAAAATATATTTCAAATCAAAATCAAGTACTAATAGGAATGATGCAAAATCAATAGTTAACTTAGTTCACTACCAACTAATCAACTTGTTCTATTTTATCCTCCAAATGAGGAAATTTTTAGACTTACTATAACCTCCTCACAAGGTATTAAAAAAGTTACTTGAGTGTAATTTTATATCTCTCCCTTCCCAAAAATATTTTTGTATGAGAAAGCCTCAATCTAAGGGGTTAAAAATTAATGCATAATGTGATTATCATAAATGTGTATGGAATTAAACTAATATGTTTATTAATATGAAACATAATATATAATATTTTATAGATAATAACACAATTTATCTTAACACATCTATAGATTATTAAAAGGTATAACCTAGTGGGAATGCTAACTTGAAAATATTTTCTAGTCTTTTTCCAATCATTAACATTAGAGACTAATATCAATCCATAAGTACATGAATTAAAATGTGAATCCACCTTTAAATTAATATATATTTATAAATAATTAAGACTATCATCTAGATGGAATTATTGACACACTTTAGATTGTATAGATACATAGACTTACTATCACATTTGATGAGCACAAAATTTTTCATCAAGAGTATTACGATGGTACATTATTGTACTTATACACATTAAATCATTTCCCATACATGATGTATTGATAAATAATGGTTAAAGTTAAAATATTTACACCATGACACTCCTCACTAGTCTTGAATATACACAAGTATATTTTATGGATACAAAAAAGACAATTAATGGATTCAATGGATAAAAACTGTGAGATGATAAACTTGAGCAATAGATTTTGATTATGCAATTATATTAAAAATAACCAAATTAGTAATATATAAGTAAAATATAGAGCCAATTAGGATTAAAATTCAAATATAAATGAAAAATTCATACCAACATTAGATACTAAAAACCAAGTTCTCTAAATCAAGATCAAAATGAGAAAAATACTAAATGATTATGGATTTCTTACAAGTAGACTCAGATTTTCAATATGATGTTAACTTGATAAAGAGACTTGGATTGCATGGATTTATTTCACCTTCCTTGGTTAGTTTCAATATATGGTTGGTTTATTTAAAGTAATTAAAAGTTCCTTAGAAGCCTTAAAATGTAGAGGATTCTAGAGAGGATGGCTAAGATACAGAGGATTATAGAATTGGTGAATTATATAATCCATTAAAAGGATAAGTAAGATTAGTAGGTGATTATATAGGTGATTAGGGACTAGGGATGTAGAAGAGCCTAAGACTAGGCTAGGGTAGGTGGGATTGGAATTTTAAATTATAATATAATGGACAAGTAGGATTAGTTAGTGGGTAATAGGGAATTAAGTGAATTAATAGATTTTTGGGGTATGAATAATGTTAATGGATGAAGATGAATGAAGGGGTATGTTAGATAAATGAATAGAATGGGTGATATTATGATTAAATTAGAAGAGATAAATGTGAATAGATGAAATAAGTGAAATTAGTGTCAACTAATAATAATATTAGTGATGAAAAATACAGTGAGAAATTTTAGATGTATACATTTTGAACCTCTTTGAAAATTAATTGTGAGTGGATGAAGTGGAAGGAGTAATGGTATTTCAAAGAAGAAAGACACTCATGGATGAATGTTAATAAATGAAGTTAGTGGACATAATTCCCCCTCGAGGGGACATGTGTAGAATAATGACATGGATGGCCACTTGAAAGAGGAAAATAGGGGTGGAATGTGACAAATAGACAAGGGAAATGGGGTTAGATGTGAGATAGATGAAGAAGAATATGAATGCAACCTTGAAAATGAGCTTATAAATTGATGATGCCCCTAGTAAAAACATATGCACAAGGAGTGTAAATGGCTATGTCATGGTTGTCAACACATCCCATGGGGGAATAATCCATAACATTATTATGATAAGATAAAATTACACAAGATTTAGACATATCCCAGGCAAGGACACATGCCAATGGAAGTTGTATACTAAGATAAGACTGATTTGATAAGACTAATGATGAGTTTAACTCAAGGCTAAATTAGAGTGATATGATGAAGGAGATGAGAGAGAATGAATGATATGATAAAGTGACAAAAAAGAGGAAAGGTATGGGAAATGGTGGTTGATCTATCCTTAGGCACTAAAAAGTGGCCAAGTAGTGCCTACATAGTTTGGAAAGACCTCAAGCCGATGTAATTTTGACTCAGTGATAATCTAGAGTAAAAAAAGAAGATGATGATGGATCTTAGACATGGTCATTTTTAGATAGAGGATGTGACTTAGATGAAGATAAACGGATTAAGATACATGATGGTATATTATATTAAAGGACTAATAGTATTGATTGGATGATGGGATAAAGATGATAAGATGATTAGGCAAGTGATAGAGGATAGGGTAAACAATGAGTGGAATCCATTTTCAAGCCATAATTTTTATGGTAGGGCTCATTATATTCTAATAAATCTAATGTAAATATTACACTACACAATATGCCCCATGATATATTTATGACCAAGAGGATGTCATGCCAAAGTGCATAATTATAAAAGGGGCAAATGATGAACTCTACATCATTGAGGGCACCTAAAACCACCATTATAAATTTTGTGGTATCTATTGACTAATTTTAACCCTAATAAAATAAGTCAACCCTTCTAGGTTGGAAAATGTGCACCATCATCTTAAATAAGGTCATATAACATATTTTATCTTTATCACATTTGTCTAAGTTGATCTTATGTCATTTTATGTCCTTTTGGGTCATTTTATTGAATTTGTACAATTTATAATAAAAATTAAAGTGTGTCCAAGTGTAATTTAATGTGTCTAATGTTAGGTAGGTGTCAGAAACCATTTTGAAATAGAAATTTTATAGGTTCAAAGTTGAAAGTAAGAAGATCAATTGAAAAAGTGAAAGTTTTAATTATTATAAAGAATGTACAACAGTTATGGCATGTGTGGATACTTCATTAGTGTCTCTTAATATCCCCATAGTTAAATTTCATGCTCAAGTAGCTTTGATAGACCCAAAATTTCCAAAACCTAACCTCTCTCTCTCATCACTCTCTTGGACAAGTCAATGAAATCAACCTATTTTCCTTCATTAAAGATAAGAGGAGTAGAGTTAAATCAAGTGAATTTTGTGGGTGATATTATTAAATTTTTTATTTCATTTAATTTAAATAGTTTTTGTATTGATGGTTTATGCTTCATGAACCATCACTAAGAATGTTAGTGACTCAAAACTACCTGCACATCCCCAACACTTCAATTTTCTTCTCTATTTGTATTGATCTAAGAAAAAAAGTGGTGCAAATTATATTTAAGGGTATGAAAATCCTTATCACATGGTTTTTAGTCTAATTTACATGTATGGATATCATGAAATAAGCAAAATCATTCCTTGTACTAGGAAGTCAACATAGTGTTAGTCTGCAAAGCATGTTTTGACAGTTGTAAGTGGAGGTGTTAAGATAATGAAGTTTGAGTTATTTAAAACTCAAACCAATTTTTACTGAAGATGATTAGAGAGATATAGTGTCTTTTAGGCCCAAATGAGTCTAAAAATTGAAGTGTAACAATTACCTTATAATGCATTTAGTGAATAAAGAGTGGTTCTTAGTTATAAGGTGTGAAATAACCTTATTTAGGTATGAGATGATATTAATGACCTCAAAAAAAGTTGAGAATGTGATTACAATGTTCAATAATATCTTCACCAATAGGAAGCCTCTAACTTCTACCCAAATAAGCACCTACAACCTAACTAAGTAGATAGACTAACTCAGGCTAATTGAGAAACACAAGTCTAATTTGTATACAAAGGTATATGATTGGATGAGCCTATATATGCCACTCTAAAAATGATGAAAAAATGTTTCCATGTTATCCCTAGAGCTAAACACTCTGACTCAGGTGAAGATAGAACAAGACCAACTCTGCATAAAAATCCTGCACACATTCAACCCTATAAGTCAGTATTGAGGAATTTGAAGGTTTTAGGGGTCTTGGGGCATGACCAAGTTATTAAACTTGTTAAATATCATCTTCATGACCTACTAAATCTCTTTATGGTCTTAGTTAGTCCAAATAAATAGGGTAAGTGTTTTTTTTTAATTTTGGATAAAGGGCACTCCACAGTCAAGACCACCCTCTAGGCATAATGAATGAATGAATAAGGGATGAAGTATAGATATTTAAGTGATTTATGGAAGATGTAAAAATTTTAAATGAATATTGAAAAATGTTTAAAAATACTCACAATCATGGGAAGTACCTACAGGTGGTCATACATGCAAGCACATAGTCGAAGCCTACTAGGTTTAGAACTAGTCCTAAACCCTCAGGGTGCCTATCTTGATTCAAAAGACCACATGATCCTTATAAGAAATTTTATGGACTTCATGGGAGAGTGGATATTCCAAAATATCTATCATGTTATAGATAAATAGTTCAAATTAGCCATTTTGGCCTAAATCTCTATTAAGGGTACCCAAAACATAGTCAAGAGCTTGAGATGCCATTTTCCATTGCTCATATCTATATAGACAAAATTAAGTATACATAAATTATCTATTGGTATTTTATTAATTTCATGAACTCAATATTTGTGGAATTGGCTCAGGGGTTAGACATCTACCCTTTATGAATCAACCTTAACAAGCTAGGAGACCTAAAACCCTCTCAAAACCCTTGTGCAAACTTGATGGAGAATAAATTAATGGAGATGCACATAAAATTGGATAATTGGTTAATAAAGTGACTTTAACCTATCTATCACTCACCTAGAATCCATGACATCCATTTTATCCATATTGTCACTTATACAGACAAACTAAAATATGAGTTTATTGTAAATTTTGATGTGTTTTATAGGTACAAAGGAGAATTGGTAGATGAAATACATTGAGTTATTTCTATATGGACTTATTATAACTACATACACTCATTTATCACCCAAGTGAAACATATAAACTTATGTTCTAATGTTTTCATCATATATAGTCTTGGATAGACAATGAGAGGACAAAGTGACTGCCTAGTGAGGAGATGAGAAGTCTGACATTGGATATATTTAAGGTATAAATAATAGAGTATAATTTAAATGTTATTTTAAAATATTACCTAACACTTATTCAATTCATCTTATTGAAAAACTACCAATCACCTTGATGACAAATGTGAAGATTAAAGCCAAGACGGCTAGTAAGTGAATGCAGACAATGAACACAAATGTCAAGATGAAGGCTATCAATTAGAGAGGCACATATTACTATCAATATATTATTTACAACATATTATTTCAATAATTATGTTTCAAATACTTCCTAATTCAATTTTTATCAATCAAGTGATCCTTCATCATGAGGATATTTTAAAGAAGAAATATTGAGTGTCTCTATGCCAAACTAAAGGATACATCATGTTTGTGATGTAAATTTGTCCAAGATGACCTTAATGACATATTTAACCCTTAATTACCTTAATATTTAACTATTTATCATATTTTGACACTTGGATTTGTGATCTTTCTACTTCTTTTCTTCTCTATCCTTTCCTATGCCCTATATATGAAAGCTTTTTTGGCTTTATAAAAAAATCCACACCTGATATGGAAAATCCCTACTAGTTTAAATATTATAATTATATTTTTAATAAATATTTAAAATCTCTTTTTAATTCCACATCTTCTTTTCTAAGTGTGTTAAGTGGTGCATAGTGTATCCTTGTCTTTTCTTTACTCTTCCATGTTTGATGCAATTAGTTTTTACTCTAACAGATCACATGAAGTTTAGTCAAGTGTATTTATTTATATATAAGTGTAAAGAGTAAAATTAGAGTCTAAAATATGACCTCATATTCATTTACCTTGAGAATTATCACCTCTACATTTTAAATACTTATGTTAGAGTAATCTAGGATGTTGAGACTAGTATTGTAAGTCATGTTTCATAGTGCTAGCATATGGTAGTCTAGTGGAGATATATATGGTGTATCACCTCATTATCATAGGCTATTTTTTATGTTCCTTCTATCCCTTTTCATCTAATAAATCAATTAGTGTAGGTGATAAGCTATCAAGGATTAATATAGGGAGCTAACCCTTAAACCTAGAGGTTTGCCTCTACTATAGGCAACCTATTAACCTAAAGGTAACCCAATGTTCCACTCAATCTAGAGAAGTCTTAAACACCTATCTAGGTTGAAATATTTGGTGAAAATAATTATAACATGCATGGTGGGATGATTGTCTCAAGTAAATCTTGTTAAGGTGAATGTTGGTCTTGACAACATCATAGCTGCATATGGTGTTCTACTCAACATTTGGTGATTCCACTAAAGGTAATCTCTAATTTTAGTCAAAGATTTATAATTAAATTTTTTCATACTTCATGGTCATTACTAGGTCAACTACTAGTAGTGGTAACAATCCCATAAACCCACTCCTTCAACTTGAACTTCCTCTTGAAGTTCAACATCCTCAACCTATCTTGACATTTCAAGGCAAGAAGACATTGTAATCCAAAAAAATCAAGAAAGTGAAGAGGAAATTGAGAACAATATGGCTAGGCAACATTCTTTCCCAAAATTTAGCACTAAAAATCTTATACACCTCAATACATATGGTTATATCCCCCCCAATGCCACTAAGAGTGTTCCCACTTTCAATGGGGAAGGTCTCATTACCCCAAGTGAGCATATTAGGGACATTTATAACTTCTACAACTTTCATAATGTCACTAAAGTCAATATTGTAGTTAGGTTACTTTCCATTTCTCTTAGGGTAAAAACCCTTGATTGGTATAGAACATTGCTAGGAGGATGTATCACCAATTGGGATGAGTTTGGGGAGTTGTTAAACCAAAGGTTTGAGGAAAAAAGTGATCACACATCACTCATTCATCATTTTAATGTGATTCAAAGAGGTCATAAGTAAATTATGTTTAACTTCAATGAGATATTTCAAAGAACATGGCATAGGATACCTCATCCCATGAAACCCCATATAATATTTTTTTCCATACATACCTAAAGGACATTAAAACTGACATAGCCATCATGTTGTAGTCAATGGGTGGATACACTTTTATTTAAGTTTATGACATAGCCATTAGATATAATAATGGTCTAATACAAGCTAGTAAAATACCTCCAAAATTTTGTATTCCTATTCTTCCCAACATGTATTTTACTTCCCCAAGCCTTGCTCCAACCCCAAATGTAAACACTAAGTCTAGAGATGCCCCAAAGAAGGTAGAAGATACCATTGATTGGGAGGCAAGATATAAAGCCTTTGAGGTTTAATTTAGGAAAATAAATATATAATATGGATTTAATCAAAACCCCTACCCCTATCCTCCATAATAAAATAGGTTCCCACATTAGTAATATGGTCAAGGGAGAGGCCAAGGATAACCTAACTTCAATAGGCCATCCAATGCATATAATCCAACCTCTAATTACAACACAAGATCTATGGTTCTAATATATAGTAACTTGGTTTAAGGGGAATAATGATATCCTCAAGGACAATACATGGATCCAAATGAAGGTGAGAGATATGATTTGGTATCTCAAGGAGTATTTACTCCTCAATTGATAGAAAAAGATGATAACTTCATGCAAGAATAAAAAAAATGAAGGATGGCATCCCTAAAGAGTGAGCTCGACAAAATTTATAGTGGAAGATAGATTTAATCCTAAACCAAGTAACCTCAGTTCCCTATAATACAATATCAAATAATAAAGCACTAAGATATGTCCATGGTGTTGACACAAGTTGAAATAACCCTCCCACAAGGTAACAAGGTGTGAATTCAAGTGTGATAATCCCTATAACTTTTGCACCTATTCAAAATCGGAATGTGGGAAGGGAGACTCAAATTAATCCATTACCTCAAGCTCAAGAAACTTATTTTCCCTCAATAATGCAATAACATTTTAGTGTTCCTACTTTGAATAATATTGATTCTTTGAATAGTGATAAAACATCTATATCTCTTTGGGAAGTACTTCACATGCCCGATAAAAAGGATCTTCTTCAAGAGAAGTTATCCCAAGTCCACATTATTCCTCAAACATCAATACATGGTGATGTATCCATCACTAATACTCCTATTCACATTGTTGAATTCTCTACCAAATCTCAAAAGCCTCCACCCTTTTACCTCATTCTCATTATGGGAGACAAACTTATTCACAATTACATTGTGGATAGTACAGAAAGTACCTTAGTGATGCTCAAACTTGTGTAAGATAAATTAGTCTTGAAATATGAGGCATATATCAAGGGAGTGATATAAATTTATGGGACACTAGCTAAGTTAGTGGGGCTCATCTAAGGTTTGAGAGTTTTCTTGCATGACTATCCAAGTTTTTCTATCTTTTAAGATATAGTGGTGGTAGATCTACCTACTCACTTTTCTATTAAATCAAGGGACTTAACCTCCAAAATAGGAGGATATCTCTCAGATAATCGATCCTTCTTGGCCTTCAAAACAAGGTATAGAGCAAAGGTAACTATTAGAACATAACCATTGGCTAAGCTTCATATTGACCCATATGTGGAAGTAAGCTCTAATCTAAATTATACCATCAATGATCAAGAAGAGGATGATATGGATTATGGATCATCCTTAAAACTATAGGGCATCTCTAATCTATTCATAGATGAGTATGGTACTAACACTTATAGACATGATACATACACTTTCATTGAACAAATTGACCTTGGCACATACATCATCCATGAGGAAGGTGTTGAACACTTTGAGGTAAGAATTGATAATCCTTTTTAAAAATTTGATGAGGGTAATTAATTTGTTCATATTCATGATTATTATGGTATTAATAGTAAGGTAGATTAGAATAATTAGGAAAATAATGACATTCTAACCACATAAGATGGAGGAGTCCATGAAGGTGATAATCATGAAGAATAATATGACTTATAGAAGTAATTACAGACCATAGTTCATGAGTATGAACAACTGAGTAATTCAACTCTCCTTCCTAAGAGGCATGAATCTGATATTAAAATCATTGATGGAAATTGTAAACATGAAGGAGAGTTTCTTATTAAGCATGAGAATGATTTTCAAACTATTGTCAAGAAGGCTATAGTTATAGAGGTGTCAAATGAAGCCAAGGTATAAATGTGTGTGGTAGAAGAGAAATTCAAACCTTAGTTTGATGTTAAACCACCATCAAGCATGTTATATCATCAAATGGACAAGTTTTATGGTTTTAGACATCAAGTGTATCATGTTCTAGAATAAGGTAAAGTTGATACAACTTTGATGACTCCCAAGGATTAAATTGAGAAGTACCAATTGGACATGACATAGGTCAAGCATACTAAAAACTCAAACAAGCCTCTTAGAAGAATAGCTAGAGTTTTATTCAAATATTCAAGTTGCACACTTGCAATTAACAGAAGATATAAACATGGTAAGTAATTTGACTATTTATATAAGTGTTCATTGACAAGTATGCATCACATGAAGGTATGTTTCCTTGGAGAAAAAAGGATGAAAGAGGCATTATATTTAACCCTATTTGAATCAATGATGAATTTGTTTTTCAACTCAAGTGTTTGAGGTCTTGTACTTACTAGGATA
The DNA here is from genome assembly GCA_037957365.1 of Torreya grandis. NCBI lineage: Eukaryota > Viridiplantae > Streptophyta > Pinopsida > Cupressales > Taxaceae > Torreya > Torreya grandis. The sequence continues at coordinate 165,238 of JARHVA010009624.1, forward strand.
GGTGTGTGTTTTTGCTTATGCTTTGTGTGTTTTCCCTAAGTGTTCTTGAGAACACAAGTGTGTTTGATTTGGTGTCTTGTATTATATGTTTGTTTCCTATTATTTATTGTAGTTTTGTGTTCTTTTTAGAGTAAATTTAGTGTCAAGAAAAGTGTATAAGTAACTCCATATCCCAATGGATAGGAAAAGGCTATTGGTCTCTAGCATAGCAGGCTTGTTAGCCTAGAAATTTCCTAAAATGTTGACTAATTTGACCCCTAGTCAAAGAAGTCAACCCCTATGTAGTAAAAAATTTCATAAGGTATCCTAGGTTTAAAAATATGCACCATGATCTTAAATAAGGTTATATAACATATTTTATATTTGTCACATTTTTCTAGGTTGATCTTATGTCATTTTATGTCCTTTTGTATCATTTTAATGAAGTTATACAGTTTCTAACCAAAATAAAAGTGTGTCAAAGTGTAAGTGAATGTTTTTGATGTCAAGTAGGTGTTAGGAATCATTTTTAAATTGATATTCTATAGGTTCAATGTTAAAACCAAGAATATCAGTTGAAAAAGTTGAAATTTCAGTTGTTGTATAAACTATACAATAAGTATGGCATGTGTGTCTACTTTAGTAGTGTCTTTTGAGATCCTCATATTTCAATTTCATGCTTAGGTAGATTTTACAAACCAAAATTTTAAAAAAACCAACCTCTCTCTCATTGCTCTCTTGGATAAGTCAATGAAGTTAACCAATTTTCCTTCAATATGGATATGAGGAGTAAATTTTAAGCAAGTACACTTGGTGGGTGATACTAGTCCATTTATGATTCCATTTCATGGAAATGGTTTTTAGATTTATGATCTATGCTTCATAAACCATAACTAATAATTTTCATGACTCAAAACTACCTACACATCCCTAACACTTCAATTTTCTTCTTTATTTGCTTTGATCTAAGAAAACTAGGTGGTGTATGTGATATTGAAGTGTATGACCATCCTTATCACATGGTTCTTAGTCTAGTTTCAATTTTATTCAGTATTTACATTGATTTCAGAAAACTAGGTGGTGTACGTGACATTGAAGTGTATGACCATCCTTATCACATGGTTCTCAATCTAGTTTTCATGTGTGGATATCAGGGAATAAGCACAATCACTCCTTATACTAGGAAGTGAGCACAGTGTTAGTCTACAAAACATGTTTTGATAGTTGTGAGTGAAGGTATGAAGTGGATATTTTAAGAACAATTTAAAATGAACAATCCTAAATACAATGTGTATTATGAAACTCATTTGATCATATAGGCATCCAATTTTTGGTCATAATGGACCTAATATCTCACTATCATATGTAGGTAATATGCATTTTGAGTATATATACTTCAAAATTTGAATGTCATTGATTTAAGAGAAATTCAAGTTGTATTCTAAGATTTGTAGTATATATACACCAACTTTAAGGACTATAACATATTCAAGGTTTTCATATACTTTCATTAAAAAGGATTGGGTTCCCAAGATAGTGAAACTATTCATCACAATCAGCTTAGATGGAGACCAATAGGAGTAAGGATGCCCCAGAGGTCTAAGTGTTGATGAAGTTTGGAGTTTCAAGTTGTGAGAAGATTCTCAAGGTAACAAACTGGACTGAGCCTTTATATGAGACGTAAATGGAGTTCTCAAGTCATCAACATGGTTATGACCATTTCATTTCCACTCACAAAGGTGTAGATTAATAAAGTTTCTTAGAGAATATTGTTAACTTAACTTCTTCAAAAATAAACTATGTCCTATATAGTGTCATTCTATGATATGAGATTATGAAGTTTGTGTAAGCCTAAATGGCGTCACCCTTGTAGTCAAGGCCTTAGAATATCACATCTTAACATATGAATGATCATTTAATCAAGATAATGAAGGTTGATTGACTTAAAAACTTAAACCAATTTTTACTAAATATGCTCAGAGAGCTAAATTTCCCTTTAGGCCCAAATGAGTCTCGAACTTGAAGTGCATCAGTGGCCTTATAATACATTTGGTGAATAGAGAGTGGTGCTTAGTTCCAAGGTGTGATATAAGATTGTACAAGTATGAGATGATATTTATGACCTTAAAGGAATTAAATAATGTGATTAAAATTTTCAAGAATACCTTTACCTATAGAAACCTCTAACTTATACATAAATAAGCACCTACAACCTGACTAAGTAGATAGACTAACTCATGCCAATGGAGAAACGCATGTCTAATTGGTAGAAAAAGGTATAGAATGGGATGCACATATAGATTTAACTCTCATAATTATGACAAAATGTTTCCATGTTATCCCTATAGATAAACACTCTAACTCAGGTGAAGATAGAATGATCCCAACTCTGCATAAAAATCCTACACACAGTCAACCCTATAAGCTAGTCTTGAGAAATTTGAAGGTTTGAGGGTCTTGGGGCATGAAATTGTTATAAAACATGGTATAGAGAATATTAATGACATAATAAATTTATTTATGGTCTCATTTAGTCTAAACAATAGGGGAAGTTACCTATGTTTTGTCTCAAACAGAGGGCACTCCATAGTCAAGACCAACCTATAGTCATTATGAATGAATGAATGAAGGGATAAAGGGTAGATCTTTAAGTGATGGTTGGAAGATGTAAAAAGTTATAATTAAGATATAAAAAGGTTTAGAAACACTAAAAATCATGGTAATTACCTATAGGTGGTCATACACACAAGCACATAGTCTAAGCCTACTAGGCCTAAATCTAGGCTTAAATCCTTAGGGTGCCTATCTTAGTTTAGAAGACCACATGATCCTTATAATAAATTTTATGACCTTCAAGGGAGAGTGGAGATTCCACAATATCTATAAATTTTTAGATAAATAGTTCAAATTGGACATCTTGGCCTAAACCTCTTTTAGGGGTATCCAAAACATAGTCAAGAGCTTGAGAGGACATTTTCAATTCCTCATATCTATACAGACCAACTACATGAGACCTAAATAATCTATGGGTAGTTTATGAGGGTCATGAACTCAATATTTTTGTAATTGGTTCAAGGGTTGGATATCTAGCCTTTATGAATCAACATTAAGAAGTTGAGAGGCCTAAACCCCTCTCAAAACCCTTGTGCAAACCCAATGTATAATAATTGAATGGACATGCACCTAAAAGTGACCAATTGGTTAGGAAATTAACTTAAAATTGTCTAAAACTCACCTAGGATCCATGACATCCAGTTTATCCATATGGTTACTTGTATAGATAGACTAAAATATGAGTTTCTTATAGATTTTGATGTGTTTTATATGTATAGAGAAGAATTGGTAGATGAAATCAATTGAGGGATGTTTGTAGGGACTTATTATATCTACTTATACTAATATTTCACCCAAATTAAGTATATAAACTCCTCTACTAATCTTTTCATCACAAGCAGTCTTGGATAGACAGTGAGAGGACAAAGTGACTGCCTAGTGAGATTATCAGAAGTCTGATATTGGATCTATTTGAGGTCTAACTAATGGAGTAGAAGATAAAAGGGATTTGAATATATGTCTTAACACTTATACAATGCATATTATTGAGCAAATACTAGTCACGTTGATGACAAATGTGGAGATTGAAGCCAAGAGGGCTATTAAGTGACTACAGACAGTGGACATAAGTCTCAAGATGAAGGCTATCAATTAGAGAGGCATAAATGAATATCACTATATTGTTTCTAGCCTCCTATGTTCGTACATATGTATCAAAGACTTCCTAAGTCAGTTTTGAGTAGTCAAGTGACCCTTCATCATGAGGGAAATTTTAAGAACTATTGAGTGTCTTTATGCCATCCTGAAGGGTATGTTATGTTTGTGATTGACATTTATCCAAGAGGACCTTCATGACCTATTTCACACTTCATTCTCTTATTTTTTTAACTATTTCTCATAGTTTGACACTTAGATTTGTAACCTTTTCACTTCTCTTCTTCTCTCTCCTATCCTATGCCTATTATATGCAAGCCTTTTTAGATTTGTAAAAATTCCACACTTTGTATGGAAAAGCCCTTCTAGTTTGATTATTTTATTTTCATTTGAAATAAATATTTCCAAAATGGTTTTGAGCTCATATCATCTTGTCTAAGTGTGTGAAATGGTGTATAGTGGAATGATAAGTGATAAGTATCTATACTTGTCTTCTCTTTACTCTTCCATGTTTGATGTAAGTAGTTTTCCCTCTAACAGGTCACATGAAGTATAGTCAAGTGTATTAATCTATCTCTAAGTGTAATGAGTAGTATTAGTGTCTACAATCTTACCTCATGCTTTTTCACCTTGAGAAGTATAATGCATATCACCTCTATGTTTGAAATACTTATGTTATAGTAATCTAGGATGTTAAGACTAGTATTGAGAGTCATGTTTCATAGTACAAATGTATGGTAGTCTAGTGGAGATCTATTTGGTGTACCACCTCATTAGCATAGGTTATTTTTTTGTTCTATCCCTTTTTATCCAAGCAAGCAAGTAGTGTAGGTGATAATATATTAAGGATTAGGGTTTACCTCTGCTATAGGCAACCCATAGGCCTAGAGGTAACCCAATGCTCCACTCAATATAGAGAAGGCTTGAACAAACTATCTAGGGTGAAATATTGAGTGACAATTGTACCATCATAGTATACTTTTTCATTACCCATTAGACAAAAAGAGACACAATGCAAGATTAAAAATAAACATAAATATACAATGAACAATGATACAATCATTTATATACATGACCAAAGACATACAAACAAGTCAAGCATACAAGTAACACACACAAGTATCTACATGTAGTGTCATTATGTATTTTCTAGTTTTATTGATGAGAGTTAGTATGGTGATTTATTAGGTGATGAATTAGACTAAGGTGGAATAATTTAAATTAAGGATAGGGACTTGGATAAGGTATGGAATTGGAGTAGATTAGTGACTTGGATTAGGATTAATAGTGATTGGTGATTATGAATAGGGTGTGCTTGAAAAAATTTTAACTTGAAAATAGGGGTTAATTGTGAGTTTAAATGAGAGACTTAAGGTTAAATGGAGACTAGGTTAATGCTAGCTAAATATAAACTAGATTTACCCTAGTTTATAATAGGGGATGAGAGACAATAGGAGTATTGATGGCTATGACTTGGTTATGAAAAATGAAAGACATAGATATAGACACAATACAAGATATCTTGGAATATTTTTAGTCTTTTTCTATATTTTATTATTTTTATGATTTTTGGAATATTTTAATTTTTAGGTCTTTTTGGGATATGTATATACACTAGACAAAGGGGATTACTAGAAAATGGAACACCAAGTCTATTAACTAGGATAATTATGGATGGGATGACAAATGGGATGAAAAAATATGGGGATGAGATTGAAAGGGAGATGATGGCCGAGGAATAATGGAATAATGATTACCAATGACCACATCATGAAGGGGCAAAATTAGTTAGCTTCTTGAGTGTCCATTGAATGATATGCCAAGGTGATTCCAGAATATTTCCTAAGACATATTTTATCCCTAAAGGTCAAGACTAGAAGAAAGGGTGGAAAAAAAAAGATGTGAGATGTGATGGTAGATTATGGGTAGGAGTGATGGACAAAGAGGTAATATATACAAGGATGATATGAAGGGAAATAATGTGGATGAAATGGATTTACCCCTAAGTTTTGAGGTATAATGTAGGTAATAGATTATTTTACCATGATGCTAGAAACTAGTTTTCATCATGGTAATTTCCCAAAGTGTCATAAGACATGTTTCCACTATTGGATGAATTTTTTTTTAGAATCTCAATGTATTATACATGTGTGACAGATACAAGGATACATACACTCTTATGATTTTTTGATGACACCTATTCTAGAGATATGTGATACTATGACCATATTATTGATGCTAGATGCACTGATATCCTTATGACCTTTATTTATTCTTGATTTAACATCCTCTAAACATCTCAACTAGGTGTCTTTATAACCCTTATAAGAGATGATGTTTCTTTAAAAAGTGATGTATGATATGGATGAGATTATGTCTTGATTTTGATGGTGGGATATAGGATGTGAATGATTGATGTGGTTATGATGTAAAATGTGACTAGAGGGGGGGGGAAAAATGGGGTTCAATAGTTGCATACACAATTGGATATGGTGAAGGGGACATTATTGATTGGTACCACATACTATGTAAGATTAAGGGATTTAAGGCCTTTTTAATTTCATACTCTTTGAGCTAGATAATAGGAGGTTCAACCATATGACTTTTGATGTTGTTTTGATTTGTTGATATTTGACTTGGATTTTAATTTCCCCCTAGTGCCTAATTATAGGCTTCACTAGAATAATTTGATCTTTGACTTGATAGATGATGATTAATTTGACTTTGATTATCCCTTAGCACTTCAAGGATATTTATACTAGGGGATGATGCTTTTTGACTTGGCCGATTATGAAACTCTTTTTGAATTTGATTGATGATTTTTGGATCATAGCTAACTTGATTATTTATCTTGATTAATTGATTATTGACTTGGATCCTTGTATATTTGGCACACAAGATTGAATTTTGAAGGTAATACAATGATGTATGTTCTTATTTATCCCATTCAGGGAGTGGAATGGAGGGATTGTTAATAGGAGCGGGATGATTTAGGATTTGTGGTAAAAGGGGTGAATTAAGGGGATGATGGGAAACATAGTCCTCATAAAATCTACTAGGATACCTCACCTTGATGTTAGAGAAAGTTTCCTCAAGAATCTTAAAAATTTCACTAAGACTCTTTGTAGAACTATCATCTAAAGTTGAGTCATATCCATCTTGATGATCTTCAACTAATAAAGCATCCAATAATTGCATTATGATTTCATTATCCTAAGATAGATCAAGAGTCATGTCTTATAATTGGTCAGAATTAGAACTAAAGACGTCCTTAAAGAGATATGTATCAATATGGATTATATTATCTGAAAAGAATGATGCTTCTAACATGGATTCTGATTCATATGCTAATGTTAGATATGATCTTAACAATTCTAATGTTGAATTTAATAGGGATGTTGATGAGGTGATGTATCCCATAGAATTTTTTTATAGTATCCTTATTATTGTCCACAAGTACCTTATTCCCCTTGGGTTTGTGATATGATGCTTTAAGATAAATGGATTTGTGAAAATGGGGGATTTAAGGTGAGTAGGATATAAGGATTGTTTAATCAAGGATAGTTTTGGTATGGAGAGGATTGGGGTCATGACCTTCATTGAGGAGGGAAGAAGCTTGATTATATTTAGGAAGCACTTCTTGGCATACCCCTTTTGCACACTCGTAGGCATGGATGCATTAGATTCACCTTCTATTTTAATGTTTCCATTATCAATTAAGTTTTTGACATAATCTCTAAATGGGAAACATATATTAATAGAATACCTAGGGAATTTACAGTATATATAAAAAATTTCTACTTGATACTATGAGGGCGTATGTTTGGATAAATCTAGGGGTCTTTTTTTTAGGTAAACAACCATGATTATGGCCCTTAGTTTCTAAAATAGGGTTTTTACCAATTTTGTGAGAGGGGTATATTTCTTGTCTCTAGTGTTGGATTTAGGAGTGGAAGAATGTGATGGTGATGTCATGATGTAAGGAGATTATAAAATGTGAAATTGGTTAGGAGTTGAATAGAAATTAGATGAGGTTGGCAAACTAGGCTTCCCTTTTATAGTAGGATGGAAGATTTGTGATGGACTTATTATCACTCAATTTTGTACCCTTGGAGAGGTAGTTCAAGCCTACTCTAAATTGAGTGGAGCATGGGATTACCCCTAGGCTTGTGGGTTTCCTATAGTATGGGTAAACCTATAGATTGAAGGGATAGCTCCCTTGGTTTATCTATTAAATCTCATCACCTAAACTACTAACTCATTTGGACGAAAAGGGAGAGAGAGAACATAAATTAAACTATCCTAATGAGGTGATGCACCAATTGTAACTTGACCATTACCAACCAATTGTAATGACACTTCAAACATAAGCCTAACCTACACATATACTAATCCAAAATTTCCCCTTACATTAGTATTTAACAAGGAGGTTTGTGAAATAATCTTGAGCTAGGAGGACTAAACACAAGGTCATTACATAAAACTAGTGGAGATACAACTCATGAACACTTCATTATAACACTTGAATAGACCTGTAATAGAATGCCAAAGCTAAATATGAATGTAAACAAGGATAACATTCCAATGAAGAGAATATATCACTTAACAAAATCAAATAGTTAATAAACACATTGAAAAAACTCATGGATAAGGTACACTAGATCACCCTTTATTTCTCAAAGGATGAAAATGAGTACGAATTTTCCATACTTAGGTGGAGGATACAAACTTAGCCAAAAGTGGCTCAATATATAGAGAATGTGAGAGATAATAGAAGAAGAGTGTAGGTGAGAGAAGGTAGAAAAGTGTCATAGATTTACAACAAGAAAAGTAATGGTACTACCTCATTAGGTCTAAGACTCCATGTGTATGTCCTTTAAAGATGAGCTAGCCCTCCAAGTGGTGTGGGAGTTGAAATGCTTGCTTGACACCTTAACTAGCTTCTTGAAACTCCCCTTTATCTTGACATGTTGAAGGATATTTGGACTTATTGATGGTTATATAAGTTTATTAAACCTCTTTTCTTTGATCTTGAAGCCTCTCAACTAGCCCCAATAGGTTCTCTTTGACACATCATTCTTTCTCTTGTAAGGTGTCTAGAGGACTTTTCATCTCCTTAGACATATTTTACACACAAGTTTAAAAAATTTTAATTGTCTTCTTAAGACCATCCAAACTTCATGGATTGCCTATTCATGCCATATTATAATTGAAAAAATCCATTTTGAGGTCTCAAACTAAACCCAATACGTCATTTTTAACCAAAAACCCTAATTAGCCCCTTAAAATGATGTAAACCTCTATATGTGGAGAAAATTATAGAGGGTATTGATAATATAAGGGAATATTATAGTATGAAATATGGCCTTATAGCTCCAAGTTTAATTTCATGCTCTAAGAGTGAGTGGGGATATCTCTTTTTGCCCTTTCTCTCTCATAATTAGGTCTTAATTAGTCATCCCTACCAAGAGAGTGAAAAATGATTATACAGCCTCCCCACATATTCAAAACCAAAAGAATCATGTGACTAAATTATAAAACATACTCCCCCTCTTCTATACCAAATTTGAAGATCTTAAAATTTGTAAGGACCTACAAAATAGCAAAAATTAGTGTTTTTAGGTCTAATTTGTACATTTACGTCCAATAATGTACCAAGTAATGGCATGGTATTATTATAAAGAAATTATTGAACATTTTATGTATGGTTTTAAATTTTTTATGATCCATATGGAGTCATTAAATTGGATTTATCTCTTATCATGTCCTTATGGCTCTCCTATGTAGCCTTAAAGTGACTTGGGTTCTTAAGGATGGTTCATAAACATCAAGGAATGAAACCAAAAAAAATTACAAAAAATTCAAGTAAAATATGGTATTTAACTTCAAATACAATATTAGTTTCCCATGAAACATGTGTGTTCCATACCGAGTAAGAGAAACTGACCTCTCAGGTTGAAATTGGGCATTCTGAGGGGTCTGAGAGAAAATTGAGTCTGTAAGAGTTTTATTGAGTTAGTTTTGTGTTAAAATGACCTAAATGAGGTATAATAAATATCTACTAACATATTTCAATCATTTCCCAATCACCTTTCTCCAATTAGGTCTCCAACCAACCTATTTGCTTAGGTCTAGGGTTCTTGGGCTAAACTACCTAAGATACCCTAACTGACTATTTTTATTTTGTATCTATCTATTGGAGGTATGATCTTAGGAAATTTTTTTATAATAATTTTAACATATTAATAAAGTATTATAAATGTTTCAACTCATTCCCATTGACTTCACTTTTCCACTCTTCAAGGTTGCTTATGGAAGCCTGCCAACATAATTAGGCAGGTGCAGGGTCAGAACATGGCATGTAAAACTATTTGTCTCTTTATTTTTTGATTTTTGAAACTATGATAAGATAATAATAATCACCATAAAATACTATTTAATAACTTATCCTTTATCAGTTCTCATACAATCTCTAAACTTCTTCATACAATCAACCTTCTTAAGGAAGCATGTAGACTTATGTTTGGACTATGTAGACAGGGTTATAACCTCTGTATTGATTCTTGTCCTCTTAAAAATATTTGGAAACTGAATAATATCATGAAACCAAACTCAAATTTCCTAAAAACATATGTCACTCTCTTTCCAAATGACATAGATCTCTCAAGAGTAGGCAGGGTTGTGTGAGGAATATATATAGGCACTTAAGACTATGATCCTTATTTGGTTTATTCCTCTGCTCCAAATATATACTTGTAACTAATTTGGACTGATAACCTATGTTATTTTATATCCTTAAAATCATATACAAACCACTATCTTGGGTTTTTAAGAGACCTTAGTGACCTAGGTAGACTTATAGGTTTCTAATTACCTATGTGTGCGCATTTAGAACTAGTGTACAATTTGGTGCTTTAGATCCCTATATTTATAATTGAAACTCTCAAATCTCCACATAATATTATATTTATATACTAAGTATCTTCTCCCAAATATTTAACTTTTTACTTCTATCAACATTGCTATCTCAAGGTAGTCTTCCCAGTTGGTGGTTATAGGTGTGTATTGGGAGTTTGACTATGTATGGAATGGTCTTGATTTTGTTTTCTTATGCTCCATGTATTTTAACAAAAGGACTTAAGTATATTTTAAATATCAAACAAGGCTTAAATCATTATTCAAGGACTATGATCTATGTCTAGGCTTGGAATAGCTTATATCATCTAGTAGATTATAGGTCTATCTTAGAGGACTGAGTGCATTTGAGACCCTTTTGATTATCCATTTCCACTCTTAAATAAACTCATAATGAATTTTCATTAAATGATGTTGTTATGAGACCCTTTCTATGCTTTTAAGTTTACAAACCTTCATCAATATTATTGTTAAGTCAACTTTTCTTAACAGGATAACTATAAATGATGTTTTGAGCATTTGACTAAGTTTTGAAAAATTTCTTGAAACTAAAATATTAATAATTCTCCATGGATTTATATCATTTTATTGATATATTAATAACTTCAATGTCTTGAAACTTTTGTACTCCGCCATCCTCACTGCTATCCAAGATAGTCTTTTCGACTCACTGACTAGATGTGATCATTAGAAAGTTTTGAGGGTGTTTGGTCTTAAATTAGCCCTTTCATAAATGTATGGTATTATAAAACCATTCAACCTCATAAAAATCCATTGTCACTACATTTCCAAGTTTAAATCATCTTCAAATCACATTTTTAGACTTCGTATCCATTATCCTCCTATAAACAGTCCTGTAGGTGGCTGTCTTGGGTAATTAGCTTATTTATCAACATATTTGACTTCAAATGATTTGAGACTTATATTAGTTCATGATTATTTATAATTTGAATCCATCACCTTTATGGTGCTTAGTCAACCTTAAAAACACATGGACACCATTGAATCTACCTAAATTTTCAAACCTACAAGTTTATAGGCATGTAGGTCTATAACCTTATGTGTTGGATATTAAAAAGATAAAATGTGCATGATAGTGTTTAAATACCATTATCATTTATTACATAAACACTTTAAATATTAAACACAACTTCAATTTCCCATTGATACATGTCCAAACACTCAAAACACTTTGTTATGCATACCTATAGAAAACACAGTCCAAGATGGTGAATGAAGGAAGTGACCACTTGAAACCTATATAGGATGCTTGGGTGATAAAAAATCCATGAATGAAATATGGAGGGAGTATATTACCATTGAAACATTCAGATGCATTTGACCATTTTAATAACTCAAAAACACAAAAAAGATGACAATGATTTGTAGATAAGATGAGTGACTATATGTGAGGCATATACAAACATCGAAGAATCTACTCTAACTAGTTTCATGTAGCAAATAATTCTCAATTTGCTCTGGAGTTACTCCAACTCAACCTGTGGGGTTTTGAGATCTCAACAATTAGTTTAGATTCTTAGAAATTGTTCATAAATATAAGAGAACCAATCCAATGAAAAATTACAAAAAATGGAATCCCATAGTGTTCCTAAAATTTTCCAAAATATCATCCCCAAACTCTACCTGTACAGCCTGTACTATGTGATTAAAATCTACCTTCACTAGCTTGTGAATGGAGAGAGAGAGAGAGAGAGAGAGAGAGAGAGAGAGAGAGAGAGAGAGAGAGAGAGAGAGAGAGAGAGAGAGAGAGAGAGAGAGAGAGAGAGATGTATATATATATATATATATATATATAGAGAGAGAGAGAGAGAGAAGTCTACAACTTTGGAGCTCCAAACTTATTCCCAAGCTTTATTTTTACCTTTATAATATGAAAAGATGTTTTGAAGTTTTTTTCACTTTCACATGACTTCCACAAGTCTGTACAAATTCTCTAACTCCTTAAAGTGTCATTAAATTTCATGAATATGGCCTTTTTCTAAAAAGTTGATAGGTGTGGAAGTTGATTAAATTCTCCAAGGACCTTTTAATGTGTATGATATGAATTTGTAACTTAGGGAACTTTGACAAACATAAATACTAGCCAAAATCATTTTTTCACTCATTTTTAACACTTCCAAGACTACAAGTGAACCTTAAACAATTCAAAAATTTATGAGATGTTATTAGAATATGTTCAAGACATAAAATGACATTAATGAGCCCCTAATAACCTATGTCACAACTTTAACATGATTTTTTTCCTCATGACATTCCTAAACCACTATATGACCACAACATGAATTTACCTTAACTACTCCAAACTTTCCATAAACCATGATGACAAGGTTAAAATAATAATTATAAGGACAAAATAATCATTACATGAACACATGACAAGACCATGACAATTTTGAATTTGGAGGGGGTGGCCAAATTTGACTTGGGATGAAATTTGGTCAACAAGACTAAGATTGGTAAATGGAGGATTCAATTATAGATGGGTGTGAACTAGAGGTAAGGTTAACTGAATGGGGTTAAGGCATTTGATAAGTTGAGCACCTATTTATAGGAGATACAAGAAGGTTACATCCTTGTTGGCAACAATATAGTTATTAAACAAGGTAATATTTTGACTATGAAGGTCATGACTAGGACTAGGACTAGTGGATTGGTTGTCATAAGAATTGGATGTGGATAAGGTTTGATGCAAGGCTTATTTGGTAGGTGACCTTAGGTTTAGTGGATCTAAATAATTAGGAAAGTGGGACCCATCTCCAATAGATATAAAAGTCACTCATCCCCATTGGAAAATATATACTTGTGAAATAGGGTAACCTCATCACTTATGTATTGAGGGTTGGTATGACTATAGTTATGATGAATGGATAATGGGGTTAACCATGGTGGGATAATGTGTGGTCTAGGTGTATATGGGGATTGTTAATGGGGAATGACATGGGACATTGGTTTAGGATTGATGGGATCAAGGTCAGAAGTTAGGCAAGCACCCATTTATAGGTCTTGTAAACGGATCTCATCCTTGTTAGTAGATAGGTATTGTTCTACAAGAATTGGGTCCAAATCCATGTGGATAGATGATAAATGGCTAATGGATGATGAGGTGGATAAAAGGGGGCTTGGGTAAAAATATGATGCTTGGACAATGTAAGTCTAAATGATTGAGCTAGTATGATAGGTGATGGTAAGGATGAGATACAATAAATGGATTATGATATAAGATTAGGATAAAATTTACAACTGATAGTTTGATAGGTACTAATGATCTATCAATAATGCCTAGTTTTTAAGCTAGTAAAAGGATTGGGGATTTGACTAGTGCCTATATTTAAATTAGTAAGATGATGATTGGATGGGTGCTAGTTATAAATAGGCGAGATGACTGGATTAAAGATGATTAGATTGATGATGATTGGATTCTATATTGAAACCAATAAAGTTAAAATTTTGTTAATAGGTTGTTCACTAACTATGAAATCAGACCAAGTGAGGAGTGATAGGAAAAATGACAGTGGACTAGAGTGATAGGATGATATGTAGGGATGACAAAAAGACTAGCTCAAGCCTTAGACTAGTTTACTAAAGGTGGGATGGAATATAATATTGTGTGATGAAAGGTAGATGGGAAATATAGAGGGATCAAGGATTATAGGATTAAGGGTGGTGATTGAATTATGGGTAGGGATATGGTGAATATGATTTGGATAAGTGTGTGACTTTAAGAGCCAAAAAGGTAAGACCAAGTAAGATGGGATGAGGTGAAGGGGGTTGATAACATGAGGATATTCTAGATAGGATGGGAGGACTCCAAGGAAAAATTAGATTAGGATATGCCTAAGATGATAAGTTATGATGTACAAGGTAAACAAGATTATAAAATATTAAGGATATACGAGAGTAGATAAGATTGATGATAGGTGAAGGTTGTACAAGGAGACTAAGAATGTACAAGATAGGGATGTGGCTATAATATAAAATATAATAAGGATATATAAGATGATGATATAGAAAGCCTAGATAACCATGTATAGGTTTGTGTGAAAGGCCAACTCAACTCACAAACAACATTGGTCTAGCATGACACACACCAAAGCAAGAAGACCATAGTCCTAAGATTAATAAACTCATAGGTGTGTAACCTAAAAAATGCACCATATAATGACTTTGAAAATGAGGCTATAGGCTGGTGACCCATTATGGAATCTCCCAAACCCTCTCCACCCTATCTACACATGATAATCACTTAAAAAATGATACTGACTCCAAATAAAAATTAGATTAGAATATGCCTAATATGAGATGATAGGATGTACAATATAGACAAGATTATCCAAGATTAAGGATGTACGAAAGTAGATAAGATATGATGATAGGTGAAGGTTGTACAAGAAGACTAAGAATGTACAAGATAAGGATGTGGCTAGAATGTGCAATACAAAAAGGATATATAAGATGATGATATAGAAATATTAGATAACCATGTATAGGTTTGGGTGAAAGGAAAACTCAGATCACAAACAACACTGGTCTAGCATGACACACACCAAAGCAAGTAGACCAAAGTGCCAAGATTACTAAACTCATGGGTGTGTAACCTAACAAATGCACCATACAATGACTTCACGGGTGAGGCTATAGGCTATTGACCCATTATAGAATCTCCCAAACCCTCTCAACCCTATCTACATATGATGTTTACTTAAGAACTAATACTAACTCTGGTAATAAGTTACCTATTACGACTGAAAGCTCTTAAGCTAGGTTACACATGCTATCTAAGGGCATCCCTAATATATGTAAGTATATGGGGCCCAAATCTATGTAAGGTGTTGTTTAATGATTGGTTAAAATAATTAACTCTTTCCCTTTATGAAATACATATATGGGGTCAAATGCTTGGCCTAATGATAACTATCCCCAGTATTTATACTCTATCAAGACACAGAGTGTGGATTAGTGTGTGGTGGTGAAATCCATGGTCACTATCCCTCTAAGACTATGACAAGTGTGTGGGTGTGAATTCCATGCCATGTGGCCCCTAAAAAATTAAAAATTTAGGAAGGTGACAAGAAAGCAAACAAAAATTTATTTAACCAACTATTTACTTATGTGAGATAATAACCCAAACAAATCAAAGAGATGTATACAGTAGATTTAAAATATGATTTTTAGACTAAGGCCATGATCTTGTATGGAAATAAGTTAGATAAATAATTTGGGCCTCTTTCTTAGGTTTCTTGTACAAAAATGGTTAGTAATTTTTAAGTAGTCAAAATTTCCTCTGGCACCTGCAAAAATACAATTACATAGTCACATAGAGCTAGATTTTAAAAACTGATTATAGAATAGGAAAAATTACATATGATAGGTCAAAAATGCAACTAAGGATATGTATTTTTGATGGTAGTTAGCAAGTTTTGGCTATGCGATTAGTCAAAACTACCTGTAGTTAGCACAAAATTGCCTATGTCGAGATGTCATTTTGTATTTGAAGGGGAAAATGATAAATTTTAAAGTATATTATAAAATAGATTATTGACAATGCCAAAAGATATTTTACTTGATTAAAAAAATTCTATATTAAATATTGATTAGGCAGATTTATTAGAAAAATACCCTAAGTCAAAATCATAGATGGTTCTACAAAACTATATATGGGAATCAATAATGCCTCTATCAAGAGGCGATTTTACTTTCAATCAAAAATTGCATATATATATATATATATATATATATATATATATATATATATATATATATATATATATATAATAGATGATGTTTTGTATTATTTATAAATCTAAATACTAAGCTAAATGATTAAAAATATATATGTTAATTAAAGATGAATAATAGGACCTAGTTTTCAAATTTATTCAAAACTGCCTATCTGTGTTCAAAACCATTCATGAGAATCAAAACTACCTCTATAAATATGTGATATTGAACTAGATAGTTAAAAGGGGGATTTTAGGTATATCAAATGTTGTCTAGGTAGAACCTCCCATTACTTGTAATTAGATAACCATAAAAAATAGACAACAAAACCATTAAAAAGAAAAAACCATAGGCTTAGATTAGTGATTCTACATTCAAGTCAAAATTGCCTCTTTAAGAGTCAAAACTACATCTAATAAGTAACACCTCAACTAGAGATAGGGAATTTTGAACAATAAAATAAACCTTGCTAATTTAATGGTGAAAAATAATTTATATATATTCCCTAGAACACAGGAAAATTAGTCCAAATTATAGAAACCAACAAAAATTTAGAATGACCAATGTTTGACCTTTAGATAGTATTAATTCAAAAATACCACTAGATAATTAAATTCATAGTTATCTTTTAAAATTTCCTCTATGGAGAGGATATTTTTCAAAAGGTCAAAAAATTGCCAAAAAAGTAAATGGTAGTGGTTAAGGTTGACAATTTGTTCAAAACCACAACTGCCGAGGTCAAAATTACCTATCCAAAATCACCTTTTGTAGAGTAATACCACCTTTCACCTAGAGCATGATATATTTTGAAAATTTTGAACCCTAATGTTTCTTCAACCTGACCTACAAGTTAATCCATATACTTCAAACACACTAGGTCAGCTCAAAAGGAGGGCTTGCATTGTGGTCGCCAAATGTGAGATGAAAAATTTGAGAAATAGATTTTGAATATGCAATTATATCAAAAATACCCAAATTACCAATCTAAAATTAAAATATAGACCCAATTAAGATTACAATGTAAACACAAATGAAACATCCATACCTGCATTAGATCCTAAAAGCTAAGTTCTCTAAATCAAGATCAAAATGACAAAAAGAC
Source organism: Torreya grandis (assembly GCA_037957365.1). Lineage (NCBI taxonomy): Eukaryota > Viridiplantae > Streptophyta > Pinopsida > Cupressales > Taxaceae > Torreya > Torreya grandis. The sequence continues at coordinate 182,681 of JARHVA010009624.1, forward strand.
TAAATGATTATGGATTACGGATTGCTTACAAGTAGACTCAAATTTTCAACATGATGTTAGCTTGATAAAGAGACTTGGATTGCATGGATTTATTGCACCTTCCTTGGTTAGTTTCAATGGAGGATTGGTTGATTTAAATAGAGGAAAGAGGGAGGATTATAAAGGAATTAAAAATTCCTTAGAAGCCTCTAGAAGTAGAGGCTTCTAAAGAAGAGGGATAAGATAGAGAGGATTCTATAATTGGATAATTCTAGAATCCATTAAGAGGATAAGAAAGATTATTAGGTGATTAAATAGGTTATTAGGGACTAAGGATGTAGGAGAGCCTAGGACTAGGCTAGGGTAGGTGGGATTGGAATTTTAAATTCCAATATAATGGACAAGTGGGATTAGTTAGTGGATAAAAAGGAATTAAGTGAATTAATTGATTTGTGGGGTGGGAATAAGGTTAGTGGATGAAGAAGAATGAAAGAGGATGTTAGATAAATGACTAGAAGGGGTGATATTATGATGGATTTAGAAGAGATAAATGTGATTACATGAAATAAGTGGAATTAGTGTCGACCAATACTATTATTAGCGATGAATAATTAAGGGAGCAATTTTATATGTATATAACAACAAAACCTTCTTTTGAGGATTGTACTCTATTTCAAGTGGGTATTACCATGGTTTCTTTTTTATTCTTAGTTTTACTAATTATAGGGGAATTTGACATGTTTTTAGGACACCCTTGGATACATAAGATGTGTGTTGTACCATATTCAATCAATAGACATGAGAATTATATACACGGTAGTAGGGTGGTCATTGTTGTAGGTGTTCCATATGAATATCCTTTTCAAAATGAGATTATTCCTCATCCACCCCCACCACCATTGTAATCAATTGAAAAACCTAATAAGGTTCGTCTTACTTAGATAACTCAAAGGAAGAAACCAAATTTTCCTTGGTGACCAATACTAAAACATCTATGACATCAAAGGTTTATTCATAACTCACACGAGCCATTATCTACCACATCATACCCTAGACTTGTGTTAAAAACTCCTTTGTGTGTTCTAAAATGAACACATGCAGATTATTATAGTATGGATTAAATTATCAATACTATGATTTTTACACATGATTATATGGTTGATGATGATCATGATGGATATGTGATAACACAATATTACTTATCACATTGTGAAATAGGTACACATATTACTACTCGATCAAAATAGGTAACATTTGACACATGACCTACATCTAATAATTCCATTGATGGAATAATTGGTTAGTATTACATAAAATTTCTTTAAAAAAACTCAAAAAGTAAAAAAATAATTCAGAATATTAAAAAAATAAAAAATTAGGACCTATGCATGGAATGTATTACTTGTTTACATGATTTGTTTTATGGTTTATCATATATAGTAAATTATATATCATGTTTCCTCTATTAAAATGAATTTAATGGTATACATGAGTGATATGTATGACATATAAGTTTCATATGGCATGGACACACAGATGTGGGACATTCTTAGACCCAAGAGCTAACTCCTTGCATTAAGGGCATGATTTCATCAGGGGCATCTTCTATCTTTACAAAAGGTTTGTCTTTATTTAAATATTTACATTAAAAATATTGATATAATTTAAACTAATTACACATAATTTTATCTCACTCATACTACTTATATTTCTATTTCATTGATATTGTATTTTTTCTATATGCAATAAAAACATATATTGATTATGTAAATTAGCCTTGCTTGTTCTATGCATGATTGATGTTGTTGTGTATTGCATGATGTGATTCCCTCTTATTTATTAAATTATGTGTATTTTTATATATTTGTGTTTAAATATGATTATGTGTGACATTTTATTATCGATTGTTTGTGGCTCTTGCATTGTGAGACATTTAATTATCCATTGTGTGTGGCTCTTATCTTATGTGACATTTGATTATATATTGTGTATGGAGTTTTAATTATGTGACACTTAAGTATATTGAATGTTATTTATTATGTGAATAATGTATATGACACTAGTTTTGAATTTTTTTCTATCTGTGGATAAACATAAAATTATTTATTGAGCTTGTTTATGGCGTGTTCCATATCACTCAGTCATATTCTTATTTGTAGTTCATGCACCTTCCGCCTAGTTATTATGTAGTTTATGGATGATCATATCTAAGTTGAATATTCATTACATTTATAATTATTATGTATATATTTAAATTAAATTTTCATTCCTTAAGATCCATGTTTAATATATACTCAGATGTTCTATTATTACTATGATCACATATTCTCCACTTATATTACATTCATTACACTGCTTATATTTTTTATATAAAATGATGCATATAAATATTTATTTTGAGATGATTAATTCTCAGGATACATTATTAACCTCAAAATAGGGGCACACACAGTGTCTTGTCTTAGAGACTAAACCTTCAAAGTCAAATATTTCAAATTTAAAAAATGTATTACTTAAAAATGGTACATGTTTACCCAGATTATTACAAGTCATAATTAGATTATGATACGTTTGGAATATAATTAGGGGAATATTAAAATAATATATCATGAGTTTGGAATATTATGAGTAGCATCTCATAAATTCTATAAAATTATTTGACAAATTCTATGAAATTATTTCATAGATTATATAACTTAAATTACACATATCATTAGATTAGGGGAATATGCAAGGCATATGTTCACATTATCAAAGATACTATGATACTTTGAATTTAGATTACATAGGTTATTATATTTAAAATATATGAAATCATATGTGACATATTATAATTAAAAACATTATACTCAAGTATTACTTAGATTAAATCATATAATCTACCCACAGTGGATGATTAAGAAAATTTACATAAATTATTAGGCATTTTAAAGATTTTTTGGATAATTTAGCGTAATATTTTCATATATATAGTGATTTTTGTGGGTTTTAAGTTATGTGTGTCTTAACTTATATTAAATTATATATTTCAAATGAGTGTTGGGGCACATTTAACTCAACCCATGTTTTAACACTAGCATTTCCAAGGGGCATAATCACCCCATTCTTAATTATCTCTTGAAGATATCTTGGTTTGTGTACATACAGGTGTATTCACCCTTTAATAGTTAATTCACAAATGTTAACTTTTTTACTTTAGATGTATATCATAATTGAATATTAATTTCTACATTTCTCATTATAGGTTTACATGGAAAAGGGTGAAAAACTATAACATTCACTATTTTTAACCCTATGTTCCTTAGTTGTGATAGGGTTTAGGTGTCATAAAGACTTGGTTGCAAGGTCATGATATGTTTTCCTTGTTATTTATGGGAATTATCACAAGTTTCCATTGTATTAATTTGGAAATGTATTGCACATTTTTTTAATCCTAACTCAACTTGCTTCTTAGTTTGATTTAATAATACTTTTAGAGCAAGGAATATATAATACTATGAAAATGTTATCAAGGAGGTTATAATACCATGTGAATAAAAAGGATCAATGATTTTAAATCATTATATTTTCAAGTTCATATCATTTTTATAATGGAAAAGGATTAGTATAATACATCCTTGTGACATGGTTTGTACCTTGAAGAACCCCAAAAAGGGGTTATTTATAAATAAAGACTTTGATAATGTCATAATACATATAAAACCCTATATAACTATAAGGTTTATATATTCCAAGAAGAATTATTTGTATCTAGATATCACTATTGATTAGTTTAACCTTATAAGGTTTATCATGTGTATATATATACACACACATATACATACATACATATACATGTGTGTGTGTGTATGCTTTTATATATATATATATATATATATATATATATACACACACACACACACACACACACACACACACACATGTATATGTATGTATGTATATGTGTGTGTGTGTATATATATATATATATATATATATATATATATATATATATTATACACACATGTATATGTATGTATGTATATGTGTGTGTATACTTATATATGTATATACATACACACATATACATGTGTGTATAATATATATACACACACATATATACATATAAGTGTGTGTGTGTGTGTGTGTGTGTATATATATATATATATATATATATATATATAAACACACCCACATATATATATATACACACACACACACACTTATATGTATATATACACAATTATATACACATAAGTGTGTTTATACACACACACACACACACACACACACACACACACACACACACACACACACACACACACACACACACACACACACACACACACACACACAGTTATACACACACACACATGTGTGTGTGTGTATACACACACAAATTAAAAAAGTGACTTGAGATTATATTGAATATTTAATTATGATAATTAAAGGGTCTAATACATTCATGAAAAAAAATGTAAGATAATTGGTTGTACATTTGAAGAATACAAAACTTGCTAGTCTTGGAAACCCTAGTTAAAGGATTATGTACATATATATACATGATGGATCACATGACCTTAAATAAGAGATAAATTTTTTTTTAAATGATAAAAATTATTGTTTAATTTCATCTAAGGCTGTAATGGCTAGTATAGCCAAAACCATGGTATAATTTTTGATGATATGTTTATGTGTTTCAAAGTTGAGGGAACATGATAAGGCATGCAGTTGGATAATGTGAGCTAGGGTAAATGTGTTTTCTTATCAAATTTATGCCTTAATTTCCCACTTATTAGATCATATTGATCTTGATTTATGTTTTTTTATCTTTCTTTAATCTCATCTATTGAAAATTAAAAAGGTTTTAAATGGCATTGTGTTAGTTGGTAAATATGAGCACAAAACTACAATTTTGGACTATGTGCCAAATATACATAATGTTGGATTTTTTTATTAAATGTTTATTATATTTGAATTGAAATAATATTTATGCCATGAATAAATCAATTAAGTTAGAACAAATTAAGGTTTAAGTATATATATATTTTTCTAGAATGTAATATCAAGATTGGACTCATTGTAGTCGATATATGGATTGATAATTATTATTTATTATTTTGATAAAAATCTATAATAGAGACATAGATATGATTTCTATGTTTTTACCCCTATGTTTATTCAATTATTCAAATAGTTAGACAAGTGAGATTGGCTTATTTTCATATCTTTGTTAATAGTGTTTTGCTTCCTGCATAATTAAGCTTGATTTGTGTGATTACTATTATTTTGAAGTTAATAATATATGTTTTATACTTGATATTATCAATTTATTTGATTATCTACATTATCTCATATTTCATAGTTAGATTCACACAACTATCCCTATTGTTATCAGAGGTTCCTGTGTTCAACAAAACATGCTAATTATAGGAATAACTCCTACAATTTAGGGGAAGAGATTATGGGAAAGGAGAACTCATGGTAAGGCATTCATTTATATACTAAAATTTTAGATGTTTAGCATAATATTAGGTAATACTACAGAGGCATACTTAGACATATACATAATGGAAATACTCAGGTGTGAATATGTAGATGTTTGCTTGCAGATGAAAGACCTCTTAGTGATCAACTAATCATAATAAGTATTTTAATTATTAGATGTATATTGTAGATATTTCCTAAGGAATGATATAATTACATAGATATATTATGAAATAACACCCAATAACATAGTAATAAAATTGCATTACATATAAGACAGAGCCCTTCCATGACAATTAATATTCTAAAACAAATTGGTACACAAAACAAATAAACTATAATATGAAACACAAAACCATCATATCAATCACCAATTACTGAATCTTACTTAAAAATATTTATAATATTAAGGCACTAATTATAGTTTCATCCTAGATATCCAAAGTCTACACTCAACCCTTCATGCATTCATAAGAAACTTAATCAAAAAGTCATTATATAATATTATCTAACCCATTATACTACAACCCATAGGAATATATAATCCTGAAAACTATATTATTGTAACCATGGCATCTATACTTTGTGTTTAGGTGTGTTAGCCTATATTATGTTACTAAAGACTTTGTGTAATTTATCCCATCTATAAATAGAATATCATCATAACAATATTTTAGAGTAACCGCTAACCAAAAAGAATCCATGGTCCTCTTCCATGTGGCATGTTCATATGTTCAAGTGGTTATTTTGAACATTCCCCAACTATCACTTTCCCACACTTAAAATTTTGTTTCATCCTAAGATAACATCATAAAGAAATTAGAGTCCAAAAAAAATGTAGGTATAGTGCATATAAACCATATATCACTCAAGATGTAATTTATTAGTTTTCACCCATTGCACACTATTTAATAACCCTCATGGGTTTTTAACTAAGTATCAATCTAGTCTACCACCCTTTATGGGTTTTTAATAGACTAGTGAAATTAGATGTTTTCCATTTATGGGTTTTCATCCAACTTAGCCCTACATGTTGATGTTGTCCTATCAAATAGAAAATTGAAAAGTAAAAATTCAAAATTCCCCTTTGCAAGAAAAACTAGCTACATAGAGGAGACATCTATAGAGAAATAGATGTGGATAATATTTTCATCACAATTGGGTGCAAGGAATAAAAAGTTATCTAAATTGATGTAGGGGTGGTTATGAAGCTGATGGAGCACTCTATGATGAACTAGTAACAACAATCTTTTTCTGGTACAGTTGATGTTGTATTTAACTCTGAGGAATAATGGAGGGTAATTTAACTAGAAGAATAATGGTACTATCAAAATTAACCACATCCATCTTATATTTTTTCCAATCGATCAAGTACTCTTAAAAACTCCATAAAAGTGATCGTAATGGAATCTAGGTGTAGAGTAGTTTAGAAATGTCACTATCAATTGTAGAAAAAAGTATTTGTAGCAGTATCCATTTTATTGGAGATATACACATGAAGATGAGAAAGCTTCTCAACATGACATTGTGATTTAATTATTAAAATGTTATTTCATAGCATCTGAGTTTAACAAGTCTACAACTATTCCATAAATGAGGCTTTAAATTGCATAGATGCTTGAAACATAGATGAAAAACCATCATAAGTAATGGAGGGATCAAACATTATATCTATAGAAGAACTTTATGGTGTTAAACTTGTGAAACACACCATTTCATATCACATATAATTACATTTTATGGTTAAAAAACTAATGGGCCATATCTATGGCTTGACCAATCATAGTGATGAGGTTATCTTGATAAAGCTCCAGGAGTTCATATAATTTAGTCAATTCCTCCTTGATGGTATGAACTTATAGCTTGAGATTGGTGACTTGTTGGATGCTCAATCAATATTACATAAGTTAGGCCACTAGCTTGGTAAGTTTTTTGTGATCCAACATATAGCCAAGGCCCATAAATTTGGATTAGAGGGTGGAATAGACATATTAAATGAAATTGATAGTATTTATGATCACACCCCATAGTTTGTCATTATCCTTCTATAATTGGGATACCCTATTTTCTAAAGAAATAATAGTTTGTGCAATAAATTCCTAAAATGCTAAAGCACCTTCCAACTACCTGGCCAATGAAAGATTAGAAACATCCAAAGATGATTTAATGGTAGGTGGATGCATTATTAATATAATATTGGTGGTAGTGATAAGAATGTGTTACAAAGGAGTTAGGGGGAATGATAAAATGGTGTAATAGGATGGTGTAAAAGGAACATCCATAAGGGATAAATACTTAAATATGGATGCCTAAACTTTATTTCTAAGATGCCTTACCTTGGGTTGGGAAGGACTAGAAAGTAGAAGACATAATAGGTGGAGTCTTAGATGGCTATTATGTAGGAGCTTTTGGTATAGCCTCAACCTATTGAGGAGGTTTGGTGTGATCCATTGGAGATGTTTGCAAAACTATGGTCTCTATGGTGGTTAATGGAGGTTGAGTAGTAATAGGTATAGGTCATACTATCACCTCTTCTAAGGCTTTTTCTTCCTCCTATGTGTGTTACTACAGTGTTAGGTTGTGTCTTGGTTACCTTGACAATAATATTATATTTGTTTGCATTTTAGCCTATGTCTTTGCTAAATCAATAATAACATTCTTTTTCCATAATTCTTGGGCCTCAATGATATTATTATACCATGTTGTAGAATATTCAATCTATGTTGGTGGGATGGTGGTGTCTATACATTATTTGTTTTGAACTTCCTCTATAGTCACTATTGTTTGTTCCCTTTATGCACTAGATTATTTTGACCTCGTTGCTAGTAATGACACTTTAGTATACTACTAAGGTGTATCCTCCAAAGCCTTTTTCTATGATTTTTATTTCTATTATCTCTTCTCTTTTTTATTTTTTTGCACTCTATAGCTCATTATACTTCTTTTGTATGTTATTTTTATTTAGGAATTTGTCCATCCAACACCACCTCTTCAGTATTAATGAGAGGTTCATCTAATTGAGATGAAGAAGAAATAACAATGGACCTGAACACCATTTCCCATGACACATGACTCTTTTTACACCTAGATCTAGGTGATTTTTCATGAATTACTGGTGTAGTTCCCCCTGAAGATGTTAGAGTTTTTATGAGTTGTTGGATGGTAGTTGTGACTTCCTCATATTCCTCTTTAGTAGTGGGTTTATAACATCTTAGAGTGAAATGATTTCATTGGAGATACATTATGGACTCTCTGTAGGAGGATCGATCTATAGGGATTGAGATGAATTGCCAAATCCACCCTTTGCAATAATTTATTCTTGTATTCTCTAGAGGTTAGCTTCCTTTCCCATAATGTCAATAATAATAGATTGCAAGCAAGGTAAGAGTTTTACTAATAGATATGGGGGCACATTATTATATATTTAGACTATAAGCACTAATTTCCATAATTCTTTTTCTTCTTTTTCATACAGATCACTGGCCATGTCTGCAAGCATAGTCTGACAAAGTTCATGTTCATCAATTTAAATATTTTACCTCTGACATTTCATAGTGATCTAAGGAATATGGGGATCATCTAACTAAGTATTTTGATTACAAGTATTCCTTCTTATAGGATAAGGTTATTGTTGTAAATATTTTCATTGATGTTAAAGGTCTAACATTATTAGTGATAAAGGCCCCATTGCATTTAATGATGTTTGTAATAGTTATATCTTGGCTAATATTTGTTAATATTTATTTCATATTAATGAATATATTTTTGGTTGCATATAAGACAAAAGAAGGGCCCATGGAGAAGTCAAAGAGTCATGAGGTAAAGATAAAAGAAGAATGGGATGCATTTTCTGATGAAGGGTCATCTTAGGGAATTCCAAGAGTCACCAAGTGAAGACAAAAGAGGAAGGGCACAATTTCTCATGAAGGGAAACTTTGAGGAATACAAAAATTCACCAAGATAAGGACAAAAGAGGAAAGGACATTTTTTCTTATGAAGGATCACCATATGACTTTTCAAATGCAAGGATATGAAGGGTCATGCAAGTTTGGCACCATTTTCCATCAGGATTGAAGGGTCACAAAGGGAGAAGGCTAAAGGTCATTTGGAAAGCTATAAATAAAGGTTTGAGAAGCCATTTGTATTGTGTGTGAGTGTGAGTATGATTTGTATTTGTTATATCTAGATTAGAAGAGCAAAGGAGAGAAGAGAATGATTTGTATTTGTTATATCTAGATTAGAAGAGAAAAGGTGAGAGAGGAAAGAGATATTGTAATGAACTATCATTTGTTGAGATAGAAACATTGAGAGATAGTTGTGTGTTATAAAAAAAAGGGGTTGGTGCTCTTATGGGTTGGTGCTCATGAATTGTTGTTGTGTTGGTGCTCAGCAAAGGGGTTGGTGCTCATGTGGGTTGGTGCTCACAAATTGTTTTTGTGTTGGTGCTCAGTAAAGGGGTTGGTGCTCTTATTGGTTGGTTCTCAATAAAGGGGTTGGTGCTCCTAAAAGTTGGTGCTTATGAATATTATAGTTTGATTTAGTGCTCATTCATATACTTTAGATTTTTTTGCATGGTTTTTCCCACATTAGGTTTCCACATTAAATCTAGTGTCTCTCTATCTTGTGTGGTGTTTATTATTTTAGTTTTATTGCATATCTTGAATGTATGTTAAATTGGAGTTTGATTAAGGGAAATTTTATAAGATATATGATATATTGATTCACACCCCCCCTCTTAGTATATCCCATACTTAATAATTGGTATCAGAGCAGGTTCCTTCAGAAAGGGTTTAACAGCTGGAAGGTAGATCAAGGAAAAACACAAGATGGCCAAGAAACTAAAGAAGGAGAATCAAGAGTTAAAATCTATGGTTGAGGCTCTTAAGGAATAGGTGTGTATTTTGGATTCTAATTTGGCTATAGAAGTAAAATAAAAAAAGATATTTATTTAGGATCTTAAGAATCAGCTAGAGGTTACAAATTCAAGTTTAAAATCAAGAGAAGAAGAGCGTAATCAGTTGAAGGTTGAGTTAGGTTCTTTAAAGGATAATCATGAGAAGCTCATAATCAAGGTTGAGAAAGATCATGAAATATTGTCTAAGGTAAGAAAGATGCATGTTTTAAAGGCAAATTAAAGAAGCCAATCAGGCAACCTAATGCTTTCAAGTTTTCAAAATCTTTTCATGGCCATTATTTTGTTTGTCGTCATGTTGGTCATAGGGAAATAGATTGTATGAGGAGAAGCAATCAGTCAAAGGGAGATCTCAGTCACATTCAAGAAGAAGGTATGATAAAAAAAAATTTGATTTTATTGTCATAAGGTTGGCCATATTGCTAAATTATGTCCAAATAAAGTAAAGAGATATTCAAGTTATGCCAAAGGATATAGATCCCCTAGAAAATATGAGAAGAGCCAAATTCAGGTTTGGAGACCTAAAATAATAAAGGTTGATCAGGTTGAGTTTAAGAGTGAGAATAAATTACTTGCTATAGTAGATAAAGAATTAGATAGGAATAACTGTGAAAAATCTCTTATTACATTTGAGCATGAGCCTTGTCAAGATAAGATAGTTACAAGAGTTGAGAAGATGAAAAACATCATAAATGATGAGGTTAGTATGTCAAATAAGTTAGACATGCTTAAATAGATTCTAAGAGAAAGGCACAAGGAAGAAATAGAGGAGATGTGGGAATCTCCTGAGATTTATTTCTAGGACCCTTTGTGTGGTGTGTCTCTTCTAGGCTTCAAGGAGACAATTTTAAGAAATTGAAGCATGGTGGATGATATTGGGTCTTGGCTCTATTGCATGAAAATAAGGTGAGTTGGCAAATTAATTTGTATATCATTTGAGGGAATAGATTTTGAATAAAATTTTGTACCATTGTTAAGGTTAGAGGCTATTAGAATGTTTCTTGCATATGCAGTGTTTAAAAGTTTAAAAGTGTTTCAAATAGATATGGTCATAAGAAATTAGAATGTTGAAAAAGAGCTAACAATTTTAGAAATAAGGAGAAGGAAAGTCATGTAAAGTCAAGCAGAAGATACAACTCTTTTGTTCCTCTATCAAGCTTTGATAAAGAGGCCATAATATGATACAAGTGAAAGATATCATTCATCTCTAAAATATAGTCATGTTCAATTAGTGAAGATAATATTCAGATATATCAAGGGGACATTAGATTATGGATTATGGTATCCCAAAGGTAGAGATTTCACTTTGGTTGCTTATATAGATTCAGATTGGGTAGGGTGCTGGGATGATAGAAAGAGTACAAGTGGAGGATATTTCTTCCTTGGTGATAGCTTAGTATCATGGCTAACCAAGAAGCATAATTTAGTATCACTTTCTATAGCTGAAGTAGAATATATTACAATAGTATTGTGTTGTACTTAAGTGATTTGGATGAAGCAAACTTTGGAAGATATCAAGGTAAAGTATGATGAACCTATTTCCATTTTTTGTGATAACACAAGTGCTATAACATATTTTAAAAAATCTAGTAATGCAGTCAAGAACAAAATATATTCCCATTAGATATCACTTCTTGATAGAGCAAGTTTCAGATCAATAGGTTAAGATGGAATATATCAGTATTACAAAGTAGATTGTAGATATTTTCACAAAGGCACTACCAAAAGACACATTTGAGTATTTGTGAGAGAAGTTGGGAGTAATTTCTTTTACTTCCTGCCATTGAAGTTCATCATCAGTTGAGGGGGAGCTAAGTGTTAGCTCTAAGAAGGCCCTTTTCCATTGATGTCAAAGGGGGATAATAACAGGTATAGGTACATGTGTAAAAATAGGTATAGGGAATAGGTATAGGCTACTATAGTAAGGGGGAGTTACTGTATGTTTTTTAGGATTGAGGTTGCCATCAATGGCAAAGGGGGAGATTGTTGGAAATATTGTCATTGATGTCAAACATCTAGAATTATTGGTGATAAAGGCCCCATTGCATTTAATGATGTTTGTAATAGTTATATCTTGGCTAATGTGTGTTAATATTTACTTAATATCAATTAATATATTTTTGGTTGCATATAAGACAAAAGAAGGGCCCATGGAGAAGTCAAAGAGTCACGGCGTAAAGACAAAAGAAGAATGGGATGCATTATCCCATGAAGAGTCATCTTGGGGAATTTCAAGAGTCACCAAGTGAAGACAAAAGATGAAGGGCACAATTTATCATGAAGGGATACTTTGAGGAATACGAAAAGTCACCAAGATAAGGATAAAAGAGGAAAGGACATTTTTGCTTATGAAGGGTCACCATATGACTTTTCAAATGCAAGGATATAAAGGGTCATGCAATTTTGGTGCCATTTTCCATGAGGATTGAAGGGTCACAAAGGGGGAAGTCCAAAGGTCATTTGGAAAGCTATAAATAAAGGCTTGAGAAGACATTTGTAATGTGTGTGAGTGTGAGTATGATTTGGATTTGTTATATCCATCTTAGAAGAGAAAATGAGATAAGAGAATGATTTGTATTTGTTATATCTAGCTTAGAAGAGCCAAGGTGAGAGAGGAAAGAGATATTGTAATAAACTATCATTTGTTGAGCTAAAAACATTGAGAGATAGTTGTGTGGTATACACAAAAGGGGTTGGTGCTCTTGTGGGTTGGTGCTCATGAATTGTTGTTATGTTGGTGCTCAACAAAGGGTTTGGTGCTCTTGTGGGTTAATGCTTACGAATTGTTGTTGTGTTGGTGCTCAACAAAGGGGTTGGTGCTCCTGTGGGTTGGTGCTCATGAATTTTTGTTGTGTTGATGCTCAACAAAGGGGTTGGTGATCCTATGGGTTGGTGCTCAACAAAAGGGTTGGTGCTCTTGTGGGTTGGTGCTCATGAATTATTATTGTGTTGGTACTCAAAAAAGGGGTTGGTGCTCTTGTGGGTTGGTGCTCATGAATTGTTGTTGTGTTGGTGCTCAACAAATGGGTTGGTGCTCTTGTGGGTTGGTGCTCAACAAAGGGGTTGATGCTCTTAAAAGTTGGTGCTTGCAAATATTGTATTTTGAGTTGGTGCTCATTCATATACTTGAGATTGTTCTCCATGGTTTTTCCCACATTGTGTTTCCACATTAAATCTAGTGTCTCTCTCTATCTTGTGTTGTCTTTATTATTTTAGTTTTATTGCATATCTTGAATGTATGTTAAAGTGGAATTTGATTAAATGAATTTTTATAAGATATATGATATACTGATTCACCCCCCTCTCAATATATCCTATGCTTATTAGTTATTAACAAATCACATGATCTTTACACTTCCCTCATCCTAAAGTAATAGATGTCATCATAAGGGATTGTTTTGTGTCCATAGGAATGTGAATATCAGGTGGAACTATCTATAGTGGAGTCACTTTACATGAAGCTAGAGTTTTTTACTATATTATTTACTTTTGTGCTATATACATGTCAATAAATAAAGGTAATGGTTCAAATGGATCCTTTGGGAGCTCATGCATGTGGATAGAAATTATTTCTATAAGTTTCATGACCAACTCATGTTAGCCTAGAAATTACATCATAGGTGGTGATATTTTAGGGTTCGTAAGCACCAATTCCATAATTTCATACCACCATGTAATGAATAGTTATTGATGTGTGAGATATCCACTTTATTTATGTTTCTAAATGAGGTTATGAAATGTGATGTCTGGCCAATAATCAACATCTGGATGTACTACACCTTCTAGAGACTTTCATTGTGAACATGAGCAATAAAACTAAAAATTGATATTAAGAAGACTGTCATGCAGATGTGATGACTTTTACGATATTTTTTATAAGATATATAACAATAAATTTTGGATAATTAAATTTTTTATCATTAATCATGTGATTATAAATATCGATGACCCCTTTTGTGGCTTCCTTTATGACTTTTGTTGTTTGTCTAAGCTGCAAAGTAATGCACTCTACTAGAATGCAAACTACTTTATTTGGGATGTCATCGAAGGGAATTCCTTGATTTATAAGAGTATAGGCATCCTTAATTTTATGTATAATTAGTGGTTTTTTTTATTTGTAAGTCCCAAGAGGGTATCCTTATGTTACCATGCATGTATTCCTTGCCATTGTAGCTTCATTCACATAGATTATGACGTCCGTAGATAAATAGATTTTTTCATCATTGAATCTTCCCAAAAAGAGTCCAATTATATCACTCATTTGGCCAAATGTAGGTAGATAAATTAACCATTTAACATTAGTGTTGTGGAGCCTATGTAGTTTTGTAAGTACTTAGGGTTGTGTGTTTGGGGTTGCTTCTTGGATAAATAATTTTTCTTCAGTGCACTTGATGGAAGCATACACCTCTAGATCTAAAAATTTATCTTAATGTATGTTTGAATTATGATTATCTATATGTGGCCATCTTGAATACCTATTCTTTGTGGCTAAACTAGGTTGAAGATAAGGATTATAGTGTTTTGTGAGAGACTTAAAGATATGAAAACAAAATTTCTTGAAATTGGGTAAGTATTAAATGGTGGATCAACTAGTAAGACATGCTATATATAGGTCTTCACAAACACATTTATATCCCTTTAGTTTAAATTTGATGAATTATATCAAGATCTTCATTTAAAAATCATTAATAATTAAATCTTTGAATTGATGAGTTGGCATGTTTTTTGTCCTCCTATAGTGCCCTGGTGGAATGATGGGACATTCTATGGTGGAATTGTGGTAGCATGGATAGCTAAATATTTCAATTGATTATTCATTTTCAATAGGTTGACTAGTATGGTGATTTGGGATCTATCTCACTTAGCTCACATGCTTGGTTATTAATAAACATCACTTAGCCATTAGCTGTCATCAAGGATCTCTATTGAATGTAGCTTTTATGAACTTAATTATCTCCCAATTATACCTATTTTAACATTAGTGGTTACTCCTACCTGATCATGAATAATGTCTCCTTATTTTAATTTATTTGTGCCAATTTATTACACCTACTTCTGAGCTACACACAAAAATAAAAAAATCAAACCCAATCCACACAACATGAATGAAAAAGTATCCTAAACTAAATTGGTATGATTTAGCACATGTCCTTTATTATGCATGTAGATTACTAATGGTAAGGTTTTAACCTATTGCCATTCACCTTTCTAGGAAAAATAGTACCTTGTAAATCCTTTACGTCCACCATTCCTAGTTATGGTAACTCATGAATAATACATAGTTCTTTCCAATGGATGTTAAATTTTCTTAGAAAGGCTTGAAACTAGATATCATATAACATGACTGGCCGATCTATCTAAAATTACTTAGTGTGCATAGTCTTATCATGCCAAGATTTATAACTATGCTTATTTACCTCTTGTGTCTAGGTTGCTCTGTGGTGTTCTTTATCCATTTTTTAGGTCTAATAACCTACTCATCAAAGATAATTGATCTCCCAAGTGCATGATAATTATGATTCTCAAGCTAGGTATAACATATTCTAAGTTCATTATTATTTCTAGTCCATAGACCAATTGAAAGGAGGTAAACCCTAAGGCACATTTGTAATGCATGTGATATGCCCATAATATTTCAAGAAGTCTATCCTCCCAATCATCTTTATGAACATTGCATACCTTCATAAACATCTTACCCATTACTTTTTTTACAACATCCACTTGACCATTTGCCTTAGGGTGATAAGATTTAATTTTATGGTGTAATATGAGGAATTAATTAGTGATTGTCTTTATTTTTTTATTCAAAAATTGTGTACCTATATCACTTACCAACTTGATTGGACACCCAAACCTAGTGATTATGTTCTCATACAAAAAATTCACTATATCTTTTACACCACAACTGGTTAGTTTAGCAGCATTGACCCACTTGGTAAAGTAATTAGTTTTAATTATTATTTATCATGAATGAATGCATTTAATAGGTGGATTGATAGGCCTAAAAAATCAATCCCCCATTGTTCAAAGGGTTGCTTCACAAGCATTGGTTAAAGTGGCATTTTGTCTCGCTAGTTTGGATTTCCCATCTTTTGATAGACATCTCACTATAGTGTGATTTGGTGTGTATCCTAAAATAAATAAGGCCACCATAGGCCAATTTTCAAAAAATTTATTATAGTATAATCTCTAGTGAAGTGATCTCTAATGATGCCTTGATGTGCTTTTTCAAGTATTTGATGTTGTTCATGATTCAGTGCTACTCTATGCAATACTTCATCCTTTCCTAAATTTTATAGGAATCCTTAGATGATACTAAAAGGAAGGGCATTATTAATTAGTTTATTCTTCTATTTTGTGTAGTGTTCTAATAATGTCCCCTATTCCAAAAATTATGAAATCTCCTTTAATTATTCAAGAATCATAGACACACATAATAGGTGTGCATCAGGTGATTCATCATGAATTTATTTTGGTTATTCACCATTTTGGAGCTGACTTAAATGATCTTATCCCACATTCTCTCGACTAGGTTTGACATTAATCTAGAACTAAAATTCCTTGAAAAGCATTAACCATCGACATATGTAACTTCCCAACAAGGGTTTATTCACCAATTAGTATATAGCTTGATGATCGGTGAATAGCTCAAATGATGTAGCTAACAGGTAATGGAAAAATTTCTACAGTTTGAATACTATCATAAGGGATTTATTAATGCCTAAAATTTCATGAGATAAATTGAGCCCTTGTTAATAAAATTCCCATGTCCAAACTGAATGAATGTCAATGTTTTAACTACTTACCTTAGTTTTTCAGAAGATCAAAATACATGTTCACAATTAGTTGTGTCCTTTGTCCTTATTTTGCTAAATGGGAGTGTTCATCCACTCTTTGCATAACTCTTAGGGGGCACTTTATGAAAATAAAAGTCACTCCCAATAGCTCTAAAGGAATTATGAAATGTTGACTAAAGATCTCATGGTAGGAATATTCATAATGATGAGATAAAAGTATAGCCAAGCCTTTCTATGCGCATGGATTTGTTGTATTATATTCTAAGAGGAAAGTTCTATGGCCCCAAATGAAATTATCGAGTTAAAATTAATGTGTTTTGATGATTAAGGTGATAAATTGCATAATGAACTAAATGAAAGACATGTGTTTATGTTAGGGGACTTCTAAGAGAATTTTCAGGGGTTAGAGGGATCTTATACCCTTCACTGAATGAAGATATCTAGTGCAAAAAATTAAAATATGGCCAAAAGTTTGAGTTCACATCTAAATTAGACACATGACAATTTCTCTAGGCTTTAGATGTTTTGGGCCTTTCTTGAAAATCACCCCACTTACCTTTTAGTGGGTAAGGTGCTAAAAGTCCCATGGGTCCAAATACCCAAAGTTACATTAAAAGTGATGCCACATGGTATCTATTCAGGGTATTCTTAGTTTCAACCCCTTTTTGAAGATTGGCCTAGTTACCTCTCGGTGGTCATAGTCCAAAAGGTCTTCAAATTCTTGAATGCCCAGATTTGTAAAGAAAAATTATGAAAAATGGAATTCTTAGTCCCATGATGAGCTCAAGGATTATTGTACCACTACACCAATAAAAAATAACAAGTGATAAAGTAAAAAGTTCCCCAAGGACCCAAACACCTAGGTAGCCATGTAGAAACATGAAACATGGCATTTATGTACTCCATGGGAAGCTCAGAACATCTTGCACCATTACACCAAAAGAAAATGATAATTAAAAAGGTGTGAAAGTCTTTAAGGACATTAAAAAAACTAGAATGTGAATCATGCTTATATAGGTCCATGTGTTGCAAAAGGGAATACTCGATGTAAGGGTAACATTGGTGTTTCTCCCTTTATTTCATTTTTCAAAGAAGGAACTTAAGTGATTAATGGGGTAGTTGGAGATTAGCCATTATGCTTTGAAGAATTAAAATCAACCCTAATCTCAAAATATAAAGGATTATAATTAAGAATTTGTCCTCATTTTGTGTTCACATTTTGCATTCAGAGCTAATTCTTCTGATTTCAAGTTATTTATGTGACATAGCTAAGTGCAAAGTATAAATATTGATTGTGAAAATTTCTTCATGGATCTTCTATCTTCAATTAAATACAACCCTTGGAATTGCTAGTAAGTATTCTTATACTCTCTCATATTGTGCTCTTTAAGGGAGTTAGAAGGTATTTGGAGGGTGATTAATGTGAACAAGTCACTCTAATATAGAGTATTACACTAGTAAGTTTGGGAGAAATGGCAACATATTTGACATCAGTAAAGGGTAGCATTAATTCTATTCTTGATGGGATTAGAGACATAGATGTTCAAGGGTTAGATTTTTCATCTCTATTTAATGTCTTACAGTGGGAAAACCCTCTCCTAGTTTTCTCCAACCTCAACATGAGCTATATGGTCCCTACAAAAATGTTCCCTTCGGCTATCCCATACCCTGAGTTAGTTATTGTGTGTGCCATAGTTTATCACCTAGACACTAGGACCATTATTAATGGAAATCAATTGATTGTTTGTTAATTTATCCAAATGGCCCTCAGTACCATGCTTTGAATTCCTCCCCAACTAGATATTATCATACTTACTTTGGATGAGTGCTAGAAATATGTAGAGGAAAATGACAAGGGGGTATGGGATGTTATGAATTCCTATTGGCTTGCTAAGAAGAGGTAAAATGTTTCTTGTATGTAAAAAAACCTAAAGCTAACAATGTTTAGTGAGTTGCCCCAATACATGATTTCCATGGATGCCTAAATATATGGAATGCCCACTATAGATAAATTTAAATCATCGATGTTTTTAATCCTAATCTATGTGTTAGAGGGAAAGAAGAAGATAGACTGGGTTGTTCTCCTAAGTGACAATTTACATAGTCAAATGATGCACTTTATGGTGCAATTATTTTAAGAGAGGAATTCACAATTAATTTTTATATGTCCTCTTATTTAATTTATAGTATAGTGCACAATAGGACTTTCTAAGGGCACCAGGAACCCTTTAGGAGTGAGAATATATGAAGTATACCTAGAAATTACTTTGGAAGGGTTCAAGAATAATTTCTATAGATTTCATAACTAATTCAATATTATGATGAGTTTCTTCTTCCCCTTAAAGAGCCTCAATATAATGACTAAGGTATCCAAGAATCTTATTGATAAATATGGCACCTCATACATTCAATTTAGGAATTTTACATACATTAGGGTCAGTGGTTACTCAATATCTACATACAAGTTACTGAGGTACTTGGATGATAAAGTTACAGTAATGGAATTGAGTAGGCAAATGGTGCATCTAAATGAGATGATTTCTACCAAGAAGATAAATAATCCTTTCAATTTTGTAGTGGAGATAAGATACTACTCATATTCTTCTCTTCCCAAAGTGAAAGGATTGGAATAGGAAATGGGTCATTATAATATTGAAAAAATGCCACTCAAGCCAATTTATGTTATTAAGTGGTTAGTAAATATAGTAACAAGTGTGATCTTACACTAGTCACACTATAAATATATATGATCTTATTGCACCATTAAAGAATATGTTAAGAAATTGGACTTCATGAGATTAATTGTACAATAGGTTATTGCCTAAAACATTTCCCCCATCCCTAAAGACATGGTGGATAACAAGATGACACTATCCAGTGTGTATAATGATTCCAATGTTGAGTCTTAGCCCATATCATAGGTGGATTTTAGTGTCAAAAAGAATTATTATATTGCATGGAAGGATTTTTTGATTATAAGGAGAACCTTCAAGTGGTTGAAGGAATAAGAGGTTGACCTAGGTGCCTTTGATTCCCCTACCCTCCAAAATTTTATATAGATTAACAAGTTGAATAGCTTTTTTTCAGCATCTACCAATGATCCTTCAAATCCAATAGCACCAGTGAAGGGTATGGGTAAACTCAAGGTTGATGATATCAATTTCATTTAAAAAATGATATAAAATAGATAACAACATCATAATCCAAAGTGGGGCTATCATTTTCTATGTTAACAAGCCAGGTAGAGAATTGGGATAAAATTTCCATAGGGGAGGTTCAACTAGCTAGTGCTACCCTTATATCTATTATAACTAAGGGAGCCCCAAAAATGCCAACCATTTTAGTAGCTACCCCACTAATTTATCTAGTTGTTTCCCTACATGCACAACAAATAGCAGTTGATCCTCCCCCAAGGACCTACATAAGAAAGAGTAAAGGAAAAGGAGATCCAGATCAACCTAAGCAAAAGAGACCCAAGAAAATTTTGCAACCTTTAGTTGGGAATACCAAAAAAAGAAAAGAGGTTGCATTCTAAGATGTTCCCTCCAAAGAAGCCTCCTTGAAAAGAACAAAGGAAAAGTCTTCATTTGCCCAAATATTGAAGGATATGAGTGATGATGAAAACTCAGATGAAAGGAGGCCTATTTTTGAACTAATGAAGAAGCAACGTGAATTCACTCCTCCTCAAGTGAAGACTAGGGAAAGAACTCCAAGGGAAAGATTGTAAACCCTAGTGAAGGCCCCGATGGTAGGATTGTTTTTCAAATAGGATCCTTCAAGAGTAAAGGATGGAGGTAATAAGGAGGATGTTTTGACCTTAATTGATCTTTTATCCTTTGATGATATAGCAAAGGTTAGAGTTGAGGTGGCTACCCAAGCTCAAGCCCCTCATGAGAAAGAGATAATTTCCTTAGATATAGAGGCATTTGTTGAATATGTCATCCCTCAACCACCAAGCTAGGACAAGGATGATGAAGTTGAGGACACTTAAAAATATAATGGAAACAATGGGATAGAGCCAAAGCATGATGATCAAATCCATAGTGGTAATATAGAGGTGGAAGAACAAAAATAAGAACAATCATCTATCAAAATAATGATGGATGTTCCTTTCCCTCCACAGGTGTCAAACTCAATACCAGAGGTGAAGGTAAATGTAGAGGAGGTGGGGGAAAAACTTGCAAATGGATACCCCCAACCATTCAAAGATAAATAAAGAATTGGATTAGTAAAATAAAGATTTTGAGGAATGTGTCTTAGGAAATATTACTTAAGTTGAATTACCCCAGGGTATCCTTTCTCTCATCAAGGTTCATGATCTAACCCACAATAAAGGTCTTAAGGTCATGAATGGTGAAGAGTTACCTGAAGACAATAAGGAATTTATCATAGCCCCTTTTAACCTAGGGGCTCAACTGAATAAGGTGAAGTGGTTTCAATACCTTCCATCTAGCCCATGGAACAAAGGAGCTCCATTGATAAATTTCTCATGGATTCCCATCAGCCCAGGTTAGATTTTGAGGTTCTAGAGAAAGTATATCTAGAGCTAGGAGGGGAAAATGGAGCTAAAAGTAAATACGAAGAGGATTTGGAGAGTGACAAGGATACTGAGCATTTTGTACTAAGTTCATAGCCTACTCCCATGACACTCCATTTATCAAATATTCCATCAATTCCACTATTTTCTATCTCAAATCCTACATTAATGTCCACCACACTAATGGGATTTTAAACTAAACCCTTCTCTAGGTCATAAAGCAGGTCAAGGAGAAAAAGAGTATTTTGAGAAAAGTAGGGGATATTGATGTAATGAAGATTGCCTAGGCATACAAGGATAAAATACCAAAGAAGGACAAAATACATTCAAGGACCATGTATACTAATGCAAAGGAAAGGAATATAGAAATAACAATCCCCCATAGGGTGCCATGAATAAGGATGTTCTCTTACATAGTTGATCAGTATGATTTAGGGGAGACTTCCAAGAATGAGATAAAACATAGATCGTAAGTTTTGGTGAGCATGGTATCCCATAGAATGGACAAAGATAAAGCTTTGATGGAGGAATTAAAAGCATAAAATCAGGCCATGATCCAACACTTTCAAAATTTACTAAGTGATCTTAAGTCTGTAACTCCAACAACTATTAAGGATCCAAACCTTCCTCTCTTCTCCATAGGATTACTAGATTTTGGCCAAGGTGATGATCTGTAATCTATATGATAGGCCATAGAATATTGGAAAAAATATTTGAGCATGAGAGCCAAAGAAATAATCCACTCAGCATTAGAATGTTTAGATGACATAGTGGATAAAAGAGGAGACTATGAAGCCTAGATGTTCATTTACAATTTAGACATAAAGAACTAGGAAAAGATCCAACCCAAAGTGGATGAAATTTGTAATATGGGAATGGATGTCTTAGTGGCAGAGAATATCATCTCTTTTGATGATCAAAAAAGGTCCTAGGAATATCAATTGACAATCAAGCATCGGTTGTTGATGCTTAAGGATGGCATCTTTGATTTAAAATGACAAGAGTAATATCTCAAGACTATGATGAATGAAATAGATGTTTCCCTTAGAAAAATGGTGAACCTTAATGGTGCAGGTGATTTGATGGAAGAGGCAATAAGTTTTTCCCTAAAAATCCTCATAAATTCATTGTAAGGGGCCTTTAATGCCAAAAAAATAAGGCAGTTGGTATCACTTGAGAAATCTTGTGACCAACTTAAAGAACTAGTTAGGCAAACACAAACCATGCTTTAAAAGGTTACCACTTGACTTGAAGAGTATAGTGACAAGTTAAAATACCAATCATGCCTAGAATAAAGAATCTCACCTCCATGATCGATGAATATACCAATTATAAGAATAAGTTGGAAAAGGATTTAGTTATCAACTTTTATTTTGGAGCATGATCGGATATTTTAGTTCCTTCTAAGATGGCACCACTCTTCCCTCTTATTCTATCTTATTTCCTCTATTTTCTTCTCATTTCCCATTGGGAAACTATTGTATTCCACCTATTAGTGCAATGTCCCTTTCAAAGTTAATTGAATAATAATTTGTATAGGAAAGGGACATTTTTGTTTATTGTGCAAAGAGATAGGTTTTTTGTCCCTTGTATAATTATCCTCCACATGTATAATTGAAAATATTCCACCATAGTGGAGTATAAAGTTTTTCATCATCATAGAAGCATTAGCATAAATTTGAGGAATCATGTTTGTTACAACATTGAATAGACTCTAGGCCTGAGAAAGAATTTTCCAACTAGAGAATCTTTAGGAATATGCTGAGCTTAGCTAAAATTGTATAAGTAAAGGGGGTCTATCCCTTTACAGAGGTAGATTAATTTTTGAGTCTAAATCTATAGCCTAGATAGTCCTCCTTGTGTAATTTTCTGATGCCAAATTGATTTTTATTGTAAAATCATTGGAAAGCTTTGAAAGCATTCAAAATGTCTCCCTTCTTACAAAATTGTTTTAGATAGTGTTATGTTATGTAATTTTAAAGACTTGTTGTATCCAAATTTGAATTAGTTGATAAATGGCATATGTTCATGGTTTACTATTCCTTCTTATTATTGAAGTACAATTCTCTATTTTACATGCTTGGTAGATTGGCTATTTAATGTATTCTTCTTTATGGTAGTCATTTAGGGTTTATACCCAGAGTATAAAATCCTTTCTATTTTGAGATTTGGGAATAGGGTATTGATAGCCTTTTTAAGGGTAGTCCTAGGATCATGAATTCTACTGAAGGGAATTCTAAAAGGATGATTTACAACATTGCTTGTAAAATTTTGAATATAATTTATGCATGATTTTGTTTTATCTATTTCTAAACTGAAAAACATTTGTTAATAAAGATAGTATAGTTGTTTTGTGAACTTCTTCATGCTCATTTACTGGCCATCTACACCTTCATCATCCATAATTCAAATAAATTTAATTTTACCCTATCTCACCTTGTAGATAACATGTTATTTGCATATTATAAGTGTTGTTTGCCTTGTAGATGCATAAAACCTTGCATGTTTGAAATGTGATCATTATGTGCGATTTA
The DNA here is from genome assembly GCA_037957365.1 of Torreya grandis. NCBI lineage: Eukaryota > Viridiplantae > Streptophyta > Pinopsida > Cupressales > Taxaceae > Torreya > Torreya grandis. Next base: position 206,906 of record JARHVA010009624.1, read on the forward strand.
AATCCTAGTGCATTAACTCTCACTTATTCCCTATTATTCAAAATAATTTCCAAAATAAATATTACAGCCATACTTTCATCTATCTTTAGTATCTTGTATATGATGTAAAACATTTATGCATTTTTCATGACAACCCTTGATAGGTTAAGTGTACAATTTTGGTTATGCTTTGGTCATATTTCCCTTTTCATACCAATAATCCTCATGGAGATTGAAGTGAAAAACTCCTCCATGTGATAAATCTACCTCAGTAAGTCCTCTCACCTTGGTTCATGTAGAGCCAAAAGTAGTAGGTAATTAACCATACCCTCTGTAGGTGCCTCTCAATCACTTTCTCTATTCAGTCCATTTTAGATGCTAAACCCTTCCCTAGCTATACAAAAATATTAGTGGCTTATCATCTTAACTTTCCATCCTCTTCAAGTGTGCAAGGCTAAATGATAGAGGTGTACAATTGGGAACTAACAATTTTTTGGTGCCATTACCAGGGACATCTTTTGTTACCCCTATTATAGGGAATGCTTGCATAAGATTTATAAGTGTCTTATTTATTTTTCTATCTATTGTTAATATAATGAGTTGTTCATCTTTGGTTCATTGATTTCTTTATAGATTTTCTTGGTGACTCCACTATGGATGTTCACCCCTATGTTATGAGAAGTTATTCAAAATTCTTCAAGTTGTTTCCAATGTCTGAGAGTTGGTATCTCATCAATTATTATGTAGCTTTGTAAATTCTAGTCTATAAGTCTTAATTCTAGTGGTGACTCCATTAAATTGAGGTTTAAATATCAGTGCTTACTATATATATACTCTTCTCTACTTTGAATATTTTTCTTTAGATCGACAAATATAGAGGGTACTAAGTCTTCCTTTCAAAAAAATACATCAAAGGAGCTTGTCCTTGAGTTAAAAGTTTCATCCAGAAAGAGACAAGTCTAGAAGCTTGTTATAGGCTAAAGATTAAACAACCAATTAAGACCTGATCAATTTTTCCCTCACTATATTTACCCTCTCTTCTCTAATATCCATTTGGTTGAAGGATACTAGAGCATGTCAAAGAAATCTTATCTCCTTGTGATTCAAGATCCTTCTCTGTAAAGAAGTCTTTCGCCTCCTACTAGACCATTAAGGATTCACTCTATTTCTCCTCCTTCAATTCCTCCACATAGTATTTATTCTCAACCATCCCTTGGTTTAGATTCATCTTCATAATCATAAATGTGAGACCTTGAGCTGAGAAGGAATATGTTTAACATGGACAATGACAATGATGGAGAAGACAATCAAGGTTTGGATAATAGACACAAACTATTTGTGATTGCAAGGTTTAGACCTATTAAATTTAATGGTATACCTGGTTTCCCCAATAAGGTCCCTATAAATACTATAAATGTATTACCTAAGTTTCAAGGGAACAATGTAGTATCTAGGGAATACATTTGAAATCCTTCTTAAACATTATTGAATATTATGAAATAGATCTAAAAGATGTGTGTATAAAACTCTTTGTGAACACACTTGAAGATGAGTCTTGGGAGTGGTTCAAATCCCTCCCTAATGGATTCATAGACACATGACAAGCTATGATTGATGAATTTAAGATGAAATATGGTGATATCATTGACCCTAGATTCTTGCTTGATGAGTTTGAGATCCTCAATAAGAATCCTAACAAGTGTGTTAAGGATTTAAATTATAGATTTAGTAAGGTGTTGAGAAGGCTATTGGAAGACATCATATCCAATGGTGTTGTTTCTTTCATTAACTATTGTGATGCATTTTACAATAAAGTGACCTATTAGCTTAGAGATAAGGCTCCCACAAATCTAACAATGGCTTTCAATTTGGCTATCCAAATAATAAATAATATAAAATCTTAGGGTAAGCCTTTAAAAAAGAGGGCCGATGTCAAGCTAGTGAATCCTAAAAATCCTCAAGCCTCCCACAAGATCATGGACCTGGGGGAAATGGTGAAGACTTTGGCCATTGCTATGAAAGAGATACCTTACAAGTTGGCCAGAGATGAAAAGGGGTATCTCAAGGTCCTTATAACCATGATGATAGGAGAGAACATAAGAAATATGAGAGGAATCATCCCTAAGATTAGGGTCAAGGTAGGCCACATTTCCAAGATAGGAATAATGACAAGGGAAAAGGCCTAGTAAAGGATGATAAACATGAAAGAAACTAAAACTAGGGAGGTGGAAGGGAAGTACAAAATCCTTTAGTTGTGAAGATCAACATAGTCAATTATGACATTGAATGGTGTGATAAATGTTTCCTCCCTCATCCCACTTATAACATAGTTTGTGATGGTGGTCAAGATGTAGAGGGCTTTGAAATTGCATCTGATGAAGATGATATCTACATTATTGACTTACAAGAAATAGAGAGTTACACTTTCAAAGAGGAAGTTATGAGTACCTTAATTATCCCTGATTATGAAGGTACCCTAGCATATGAATGTTTTACTTTCTAATTTGGTGAACTATATGTGATTTTTTCTTCTTCATCAATGGAGCTAATGGGTGCTACCACTACTTGAGCATTCTGAAGAGAATGTGAAAAGGTAAGGGTCTTAGCATTAGATTTTATCTATGAAATAAACATGATGCATGAATATGAGTTACCTATTCATGACTTTGAGTTTCTAATGTCAATGATGAAATAAAAATATGGAGACTCTCCTCTATTGGTTGAGGACTGATAATTGATGATCCACACAATAGTTTCCCAAGAAAAGAAGGAGCACAATTTGAGAAGTAAGGACCAAAATACTCTAAAAGGTAAAGACTATTCTACTCCTAAAGCAAAAAATAAAGAAAAAGAGATCAAAGGAAGTAAAGAGGTCCAAGGTTCCACTAAGCCTAGTTCTATACCCTACAATGTCAAACCAAGAAGTTCCTAGGCCAAGAATCGAACTCCCTTATTGTCTAGCAATCCTAAGATGGATGAACCTAGGAAGCTTCCCTTGAAAAGTGAAGTTAAGAATGCTAGTTTTATTCACTTGAATCTTGAAGGATGTATCCCAAATGAGAATGTTACAAGTTTACCTGATAACACTCCTCTACCCAAATATAGTATTTTTGATGTGGCCCATGTATTAATTCAATTAAATTTCATAAGTACCCTTTGTGGAATTTCTTAGAATTTTAGAGTATAGGAAAAGAGAATTTGAGTATCTGGGATACCAATGAAATTATTAAAACTAAGCATCCTCTCACTCTCCCTATGGAAGGTGGAAACACTTCAAGATCTCCTAAGTAGCACCTGGATTTATATTTAAGAACAACATTGGTAGAGATTTAAAAGGGTGTTGACCCATTCTATACCACCATGTTAATTAATGGATTGATTTTCCATAACTACATGTTTAACTCTAGTGCATCTTGTAATATCATGCCATTGGATATACTAAATGAAATTTGTATAAGGATAAGTACCATATATAGATTATGCCTCACCATAGATTACAAAGAATTACCTATTATTGGTGTTGTCAAAGGACTGGTGGTGCAGCTCACACAATACCCATTAAATTCTTGAGTACGGACGTCATTGTTATAGATTATCCACCAAAATGGGGTATGTTGTTATTCATAAAATGGGATGCTAGTATTGGGGTTAGTGTTTAGATGATTTTTTCCTATACCAGTATACCTCTGGATGGTTAAATGGTTTACCTAAACTAGGAGCTGCAAATGCTTCATGTCTTAGAAGATCCTAAGTACCAACTGAATGAAGTGTTGTATGTGGATGCAGACATTGGGAATTTTGTAGGAAGTGTTGATTACATTGAAATAACTCTTGAATCTAGTATTGATGATGAAAAATACATCTTGACCATGTATTTTTATGGAGCACATTCAAACATTGGAAATGGAGTTAGGGTTGTCTTATATGCCCTTAATGGCCAAGTTTATAGATAATCTTTCTAGTTATCCTTTGAGTGTACAAAAAATATTTTGGAATATTAAGCACTCCTAATTGACCTCTATATAAACCATGAATATTGATTCAAGAGGTTTATGGTTAAGGATGATTCAAAAATAGTGGTGAAATAGGTCTGAGCTATTTACACCATGAAGTAGAAAAGGCTGAAGTAGTACTAAAATGTTGTATAGGACTACTTGGAATGGTTTGATGCCTTTAATATTAAATACCATGGTCAAGATATTAATCACATGGAATATATCCTTGAGAAGAGGGATACATAATTTAAGGTCAAACCTGGAAATCCTTCTTGTGAGTATGAGGTTGAGGTACTTGTAAGACCTTTTGTCCTAGACAACATCGATCATTGGCAAGTCTTTGACAATACTGATCAAATAAGAAATTTTTTGTGTTGTTTAAATGATTTTGAAGGAACCATTATAGATTTTAACTCTTTGGTACAAGTTTATGATGGAAAATAAACCTTATATGGAAAGGAAATAATTTAGTTAAAGATTAATACTATCCCTAGAGGATTGGTTAGTTAGAAGCATCCTTTGATGGAGATGATAGAGTCAAATCTAGAAACATTTCTATATCAAAGGATGTGATTGAGATTAATATTAGGATAGAATAAAATCTAGGGAAGATTTGGCTCAATACCCACCTGAGCAATAAAAAAAGGAAACAATCATCATGTTATTAAAAAAGTACCAATACTACTTAGTGTGGTCATATTTAGAGTTCAAGGTTTATAGGGAGGACTTATTCTAACATGTTATTCCCCTCCACCCTAATGCAAAATAATTCCTACCAAAAATAGTGGCCCTTCAATCCCATCTTAGCCACTAAAATTTAAAAAGAACTAAAAAATTAAGGGATGATGGGATGATTCAACCAATTAGGTATTCATCATGGGTGGCAAACTTAATACCTATCAAAAATAATAATGAAGCATTTGACTCTATGTTGATTTATAGAACTTAAACAAGGTTTCACTGAAGGACAATTATCCATTACCTAACATGGAAAACATGCTCCAAAATGTCATCACATCTAAACTATTATCAATTCTAAATGACTTTTTTGGTTATAACCAGGTGGTAGTTAAGGATTCTAAAAGGTCCAAGATTGCTTTCACTACCCCATGGGGAACCTATGTATATGTATAAATGCCTTTTGGTTTGATGAATGTAGGTGCCACTTTCTAGAGAATAATGGATGTAGCTTTTGCCAGATTAATCAACCAATTAATTGTTTAATACTAGGATGATGTTACAATGTACTCTAAGGAAAGAAATGGCCACTTGGTGCATTTAGAACAAATGCTTATTAGATGTAGGGAGTTTTAAATCTCCCTCACTCCTAGAAAATTCCACTTTGGAGTATAGAAGTAAAAGCTATTGGGATAGGTTGTGTCTCAACAAGGTGTCATGATAGACACTAAAAGGGTGGAGGCCATTGACAAAGTACCCATCCCATAGACCAAGAAAGGTATTAAATCCTTCTTTGGCTAGATTAATTTTGTTAGATGGTTTGTTTCCAACATTAAAAAGATTAATCTACCTATTAATTTAATTTTGAAGAAGGATAAAACTATAAAGTGGGAGGAGAAGGCCACCCAATCATTTCAAGATATCAAGGCAACTTTGAAAAATGCCTTGGCACTTACTAGTCTAGATTGTAGAAAACATTTCCAAATATTTTCATTTTCCTCCACACATATTATTGTCATAGTGATGCTACAAAATAATGATGAAGGTCATGAGAATCTAATTGAATTTTTTAGTAAGGCACTACAAGGATCTAATCTAAGATATACCATAATGGAAAATCAAGCCTTTGATATTTTAAAGGCTATCAAGTAGTTTAGGCCTTACATTTTGAGTTCAAAGATTATAGCCTATGTTCCTCACACTATGATGAAGGACATATTATCTCAAGGTGAATCTACTAAAAAAAGGTGCCGATGGGTTAATAAACTTCAATAATATGACCTAGAGATATAGATTACTAAGTTGGTTAGAGGCATGGGTCTTTCCAAGTTGATAACTAAAGAAAATTTATAGGATATGGAAGTAAATAATGTATAAGGGGTGGTTAATAACCCTAAATCCAATTACAACCAATATCCATCATACAAAGATATAGTCTATTATCTAAATACTTTAAATTATCACTCCCATCTAGATAAAAATCAAAGGAGGACACTGATGTTAGTATCCCAAAAGTATCTTCTGTTACAAGATGACCTAGTATGGAGGAACCCAGATGGTGTCCTCTTGAGATGTATAGTGGAAAGTGAGATACCTTTAATGATTATAGAGTTCCATAGTGGTGTGTGTGGTGGTTAATTTTCTCTTAAAGTCACTACACATAAGATTCTAAGGGTTGCATATCAGTGGCCCACATTATTCAAAGATGTTGCTTCCATGGTAAGAAGATGTGAAGAGTACCAATGATTCTCTATAAGAATGAATGCATTCAGATCTCTTCCCTTACAACTAGCCTCTATTGAGGGACCTTTTAGGCAATGGGGGATGAACTTCATGGGTTAGATATTATATGTCTCGAGTGCTAGTCACAAATTGATCCTAGTGGCTACTGATTACTTCACAAGATGGGTCAAAGCAATCCCCACTAGAAGATCAACCCACTTGGTAGTCATTGATTTCCTATTGAATAATGTGATTTGTTGATTTGGGTGATTTTTAAAATTGTATGTGATAATTCTATGTGCTTTAAATATAAATAGTTAGTGGAATTGTGTGAATATTATGGGATTGATTTAGCATATGCCTCCAATCACAATCCACAAGGAAATGGGTAGGCCAAGTCTAGTAATAAGAATTTTTTAAAGATCATCAAAAGGACTTTGGATGATAACAAAAGAAAATGAGGTGAATAGTTAAATTTTGATGTCTAGGTGTATAGGCCGACTCCAAAGAGATATACTAGGAAAAGTCCCTTTGAGCTTGTTTATGGAACTCAAGTTTTTTTACCATTGAATCTACAGTTACCCACTTACCAATTCATGCAACAAATAGTGGAGAATGAAGAAGAAATGAACCACTATGAAGAAATTATTGAACAAATCATTGATCTCTATGAGTCTCATATACAAGCTCATGAGAGGCATTTAGAGTTCAAGGAGCAACTCAAAAGGATCTTTGAAAATAAAGTCACCCCAAGAGCTTTTCAGGTTAGTGATCTAGTTCTACTTTGGGATAGTATGCATGAAGAAAAGGGAAAACATGGTAAATTTGACTCCCTATGGATGGGTCCCTACAATATTTATTATCAAATATGGAACCATACATTCTATCTCAAAGATATTGATGGAAAAATTTTAGAACTGCTAGTTAATGGCAGACACCTCAAGCATTTCTTGGATTGAGTCCATGTTTGCCTTTGTAAATATGTATATTGTGTGTTGTCTTTTTTGTCTTTGTGGTCTTGTTTTGGTTTATGCTTGTATAGTTTATGTCTTTCCTTTTCCTTTATTGTTGTTTCCTTTGAATCCATGGTAAAATGGATAGGTGATTAGTTTGGTGTTCTCTATGTACTCGTTGGGGGTACCCATCCCTGAGAAAGAGCCTATGTTAGTGCCCAAAATTGCATGGGAGAAATTGAGCCTTTGTCAATAAGAATCCTATGTCTAAATTGAATGAATTTCAATGTTTTAGCTACTTACCCTAGTCCTTTAGAATATTAAAATACATGTTCATAATTAGTTGTGTCCTTTGTCCTACTTTTACCGAATGGGAGTGTTCTTCCACTCTTTGCAAAAACTCTTGAGGGACACTTTATGAAAATAAAAAGAACTCTAAATAGCTCTAAAGGAATGGTAAAATGTTGATTAAATATCTCATGGAAAGAATATTCATAGTGATAAGATAAAATTATCACCAATCCTTTCTTTGTGCATGGATTTATTGCATTATGTTCTAAGAGGAAAGTTCTAAGGCCTCAAATGAAATTATTGGGTTAAACTTAATGTGTTTTGATGATTAAGGTGAGAAATTTATTAATGAACCAAATGAAAGATGTGTTTATCTGAAGGGACTTTTAAGAGAATTGTCAAGGGTTAGATGGATCTTGTACCCTTCTCCAAATGAAGAGAGTTACTACAAAAAAGTAAAATATGGCCAAAAGTCTGAGTTCACATCTAAATTGGACACATGACAGGTTATTAAAGATTTAGATGTTTTGGGCCTTTCTTGAAAATTTCCCCACTTACCTTTCGATGGGAAAGGTGTTGAAAGTCCCCAGGGCCTGAATACCCAAACTTACAAAAAAGTGATGTCACATGGTAGCTCCTTAGGGTTTTCTAAGTTTTGGCCCCTTTTTGAAGATTGGCCAACTTACCTCTTGATGGGAATAGTCCAAAAGGTCCTTGAGTGACCAGATTTATAAATCAAAATTATGACATGCGGCATTCTTAGTCTCAAAATGAGCTTGAGACTTATTGTACCATTGCACCAGTGGAAAATAACAAGTGAAAAAGTACATAAGTCCTTGATGACCTGAACACCTAGGTGGCCATATAGAAACATGACACATAACATTTATGTACTCTATGGGAAGCTCAAAACATCTTTCAAAATTGCACTAAAAAATGATATGTAAAAAGGTACAGAAGTCTCTGAGGACCCTAAAAAGTGCCAAAATGTGAATCTTGCTTATATAGGTTCACATGTTAAAAAAAGGAGTAATTAGTGTAAGAGTAATATTGGTGTTTCTCCCTTAATTTATTTTTTCAAAAATGAACTTAAGTGATTAATGGGGTAGTTATCGATTAGTCATTACACTTTGAATCATTAAAAGCAAACATAATCTAAAAATACAAGGGATTATAATTAAACATTTGTCTTCATTTTGCATTCACCTTTTGCATTCAAAGCTAATAATTCTACCTTCAAGTTATTTATGTGTCATAGCTAAGTGTAGAGTGGAAATAGTTATTATGGTGAATTATTCATAGATCTTCTAGCTTCAATTATGTGTGGCCCTCAAAATTTCTAGTAAGTTTTATTCTACTCTCACATTGTGTTATTTTAGGGAGTTAGAAGGTATTTGGAGGGTGATTAGGGTGAATAATTTTATTCTGTATAGATTATTGCACTAGTAAGTTTGAGATAAATGACAACATATTCAACATTAGTAAAGGGTAGCATTATTTTTATTCTTGATGGGATTAGAGACACAGATGTTTAAGGGTTAGATTTTGAAGCTCTATTGAATGTCTTATAGTGGCCAAACCCTCTCAAATTTTTCTCCAACCTTGGAATGAGCTACATGGTCCCTAAGATGACATTCCCTTTGGCTTCCCCATACCCTATGTTAGTTATTATGTGTGTCAGAGATTATCACCTAGACACTAAGACCATTATTGATGGAGGTCAATCAGTTGTTTATTCATTTTTCCCCATGGACCTTAGTACCATGCTTGGAATTCCTCCCCAATCAAAGAGTATCATACTTAATTTGGAGGAGTGTTAGCAATATGTAGAGGAAAATGAAAAGGGGGTATGGGATATTGTGAATTCTTGATGGCTCACTAAGAAAAGGCAAAAGGTTTCTCAGATGTCAAAAAACCTAAAGCTAATAGATTTTAATGAGTTTCCCCAGTACATGATTTCCATGGCTACTCAAATATATGGAATGCCCACTATAGATAAATTTGAACCATGGATGTTCTAAATCCTAATCTATGTGTTGGAGGGAAAGAAGAAGCTAGACTGAGCCACTATCTTGAGTGACAATTTGCATAGTCAAATGATGCAACTTTGTAGTGAAATTATTTCAAGAGGAATTCACAGGTACTTTTTATGTCTTATTATTTAATGTATAGCCTATTGTATAATAGGACTTTCCAAGGGCTCACCAAGAATCATTCAGGCATGAGAATATATGAAGTTTACCCAATATTTACTTTATAAGGGTTCAAGAATAATTTCTATAAAGTTCATAACTACTTCTTCAACACTATGATGAGTGAATTCTTCCCCTTGAGGAGCCTCAATAGAATGACTAAGGAAACCAAAATTGTGATTGATAAATATGGCACCATGTACATTCAATTCATGGCTTTTACATACATCAGGGTTAGTGGTTACTCATGATATTCATACAAGTTATTGAGGTAATTGGATGATAAAGTTGTGGTCATGGAATAGAGTAGGCAAATGGTGCATCTGCATGAGATGATTGTTGCCAAGAAGATAAATAATCCTTTCAAGTATCTAGTGGAGATAGGATATTACTCATGTCCTCTTGCCAAAGTGAAAGGATTGAAACAAGAAATGGGTTGTTAAAATATTGACAAAATGCCACCCAGGCCAAATTATGATATTAAGTGGTTAGTAAAGACAAGTATGATCTTACACTAGTCACATTATGAAGATATATGGTCTAATTACACCACCAAAGATGTTAGGAAATTGGAATTCATGAGATTAATGGTACAAAAGGTTCTTACCTAAAACATTGCCCCCATCCCTAAAGACATGGTAGATGACAAGATGAAATTGTCTAGTGTGTATAATGATTCCAATGTTGAGGCTCAACCCATATGATAGGTGGATTTTAGTGTTAAATAGGATGATTCCATTGCATGAAGGGATTTTTTGATTATGAGGAGAACCTTTAGGTGGTTAAAGAAATAGGGGGTTGATGTGGGTGCCTATGATACCCATTCCCTCTAATATTTTAGATAGATTAATGAGTTAAAAGGTTTTCTTCCAACATATAACGGTGATCCTTTAGCTCCAATAACACTAGTGAAGGGTAGGGGTAAGTGCAAGGTTGGTGATATCAATTTCACCAAAACAACTGATATATAATTGATAATGGCATCACAATCCAAAGTGGGTATATCATTTTCCAAGTTAACAATATTGGTAGAGAACTAGGATAAAATTACCATAGGGGAGGTTCAACTAGCCAGTGCTACCCCTTTATCCATTACAACTGAGGGAACCCTAATAATGCTATCCATTTTGGTAGCTACCCTAGTAATAAATATAAATCTTTAGTGAGCATGGTAGACCATATAATGGATAAAGATAAAGCTTCCATGGAAGAATTGAAAGCACAAAATTAGGCTATGATCTAGTACTTGCAAAATTTACTAAGTGAGCTTAAGGCAGTAACTCTAACTACCATTAAGGCTCAAAACCTTCCTTTCTTCTCCATAGGATTATTATATTTTAGCTGAGGTGATCATATTAAATATAAAGGATGGGCCACAAAATATTGGAAAAACTATTTGAGCACCATATCCAAAGAAATAATCCACTTGGCATTAGAATGCTTAGATGACATAGTGGATAAAAAAGGAGATTATGAAGTCCAGATGTTCATTTATGTTGCAGATATAAAGAATTGGGAAAAATATTCAACCCAAGGTAGATGAAATTTACAATATGGGCATGGATGTCTTAGTGCCAGAGAATATAATCTCTTCTGATGATGGCAAAAGGCCCAGGGAATATTAGTTGGCAATCAAGCATTGGTTAACGATGCTTAAGGATGGAATATTTGATTTAAAAGGATAAGATTAATCCCTTAAGACTATGATGAAGGAAATAGATGTTTCCCTTAGAAAAATGGTGAACCTTGATGTTTTAGGTGACTTGATGGAAGAGGCAATAAGCAATGCCCTGAAAATCCTCATCGATACACTATAATGGGCCTTTGATGCCAAAATATAAGGTAGTTGGTATCACTTGAGAAATGTTGTGACCAACTCAAGGCACTAGTTGGGATGACATAGGCCATGCTTCAAAAGGTCACCACTTAGATTGAGGAGTATAACACCAAGATCAAATACCAAGTAGGCCCAGACCAAAAGAATCTCTCCTCCATGATTGATGAATATACCAATTATAATAATAAGTTGGTGAAGGATTCAATTATCGACATCAATTCTAGAGCATGACCAAATATTTTGGTTCCTTCTAAGCTGGCACCACTCTTCCCTCTTCTTCTCTCTTATTTCATCTCTTCTCTTCTCATTTCCCATTGGGAAACTATTGTATTCTACCCATTAGTGGCATGTCCCTTTCAAAGTTAGTTTGAATAATCATTTGTATAGGAAAGGGATGTTTTTATTTGTTGCGAAAAGAGACAAAGTTTGTTTTATACCTTGAATAATTGTCCTCCACATGTATAATTAAAAATATTATGTCATAGTGGAGTATCAATTTTATCATCATTACATCAGCACAAGCACAAATATGAGGAATCATGTTTGTTACAATGTTGAATAGACTCCAAGCCCACATAAGAATTTTCTAGCTGGAGCATCTTTAGGAATATGCTAAGTTTAGATAAAATTATATAAGTAAAGGGGTTTTGTCCCTTTATAGAGGTTAGCTAATTTTTACATCTGAAGCTATAGCTTAAAGAGTCCTCCTTGTGTGATTTTATGGTGACAAATTAAATTTTATTGTAAAATCATTGGCAAGATTTGAGAGCATTCAAAATGTCTACCTTGTTATAGATTTTTTTTGTATAGTGCTATGTTATGTAATTTTCAAGACATGTTTTATTTATCTTTGATTCAGTTGATAAATGGAATATATTCATGGTTTACTATTCCTTCTTGTTGTTGAAGTACAATGCTCTATTTTACATTCTTAGTAGATTGGTTATCTAATGTATTCTTCTTTATGGTAGTCATTTAGGGTTTAAACCCAAGTATAAAATCTTTTCTATTTTGACATTTGGGAATAAGGTATTGATAGCCTTTTTAAGGGTAGTCCTAGGCTCATGAATTCATCTAGGGGTAATTCTTAAAGGATGATTTCTAGCATTGCTTGTAAAATTTTAAGGATCATTTGTGCATGATTTAATGTTATCTATTTCTAAATTGAAAATTGTTTGTTAATGAAGATAATATAGTTAGTTTGTGAACTTCTTCCTCCTCATTTACTAGCTATCCACATCTTTATCCATAATTAAAATATATTTGGTTTTACCTTGTCTCACCCTATAGATAACACTTTGTTTGCATATTATAAGTGTTGTTTGCATTGTGGATGCATAAAACCTTGCATGTTTGAAATGTGTTCATTATGTGTGATTTAAATCTTAGTGTTTTAACTCTCACATATTCCCTATTGTTTGAAATAATTTCCAAAATGAAGATTGTAGCCACACTTTCATCTGTCTTTAGTAGCTTGTATATGATGTAAAACATTTATTCATTTCACGCGATAACCTTTTATGGGTGAAGTGTACAAGTTTGGTTATGATTTGGTCATATCCCTTTTCTTACCAATAATTCTCATGGATATTGAAGTGCAAAACTCCTTCAAGTGAGTAAGATACCTTAGTAGGTCCTCTCACCTTGATTCAAGTAGAGCCAAAAGTAGCAGGTAATTAACCATACCCTTTATAAGTGCCTCCCAATAAATTTCTCTATTTAGTCCATTTTAGATACTAAACCCTTACCCAGCTATAATGACATATTAATGGATTCTCATATTATTTTTCCATCCTCTTCAAGTGTGCAAGGCTGAATGATAGAGGTGTAAAACTAGGAACCAACAAGATTCACACTCAATTATAATATAATTATTTCAATTAGTAAATAACTTTCAACTTGAAAAATGAAAGGGGTGATCTAGTCCACCTTCTCTTGGCTACACTAACACAATTCCAACTATGATCCCCAATGCATCCACATAAACAAGAAGGACTTACTCCAATCCAGGAAAATTAATATCAGGGTAGTTACCAATCTCTATTTTAAATCAATTAATGTCGCATGGAATTCATCTATCCACATGAATCATGTTTCCTTCCGTAGTAACTTCTTTAAATGGGAAGATATTAATTCATACCCATTAATAAACTTTATATAGTAGCCTTTATATCCAAGGAGGGATCACACCTCTGTCATACTTATGGGTGGTGGCATTCCCATAATTATTATGATCCTAGTCGGATTTACCAAGATACCCTTTCTATAGACTACATGCCCTAACAAAACCCTAAAGGGTGTAAAAAAAATATTTTTTTAAATTGAGAACTATCTACAGGTCTCTACATATTTCTAACATCAATCTCAAGTTTGAAAAATTATTTCTAAATAATGAAAATACTACCCTAAACATCCAAATAGACTTCTAATAAATCATGGATGAAATCTATAAATGTAGCTACAATAACCCTTGATAAAATTGTAGGTGCATTTTTTAGTATAAATAACATTACTTTGTATGAAAAGTAACCCTATTCTACTACAAAGGTCATTTTGGCTCTATATTATTCAATGATTGGGATACAATAGTACCTATTGAAACCATCAGTAAAGGAATACACCTCATGTCCTACAACCACTTCTAGAACTTCATCAATAAAAACAATAGGGAAAGTGTCATTAACACAAGCCTCATTCAAAATACGATAGTCATTAAAGACTCTAATGTCACTAGTCTTATTTATTTAGATAACCATAGGGATCACCTAATTAGATTTCTCTACAAAAAATATAATTCTTGCCTCTTACATGTGGTCTCATTCAGCCTTGACCTTTAGCTTCATGTTTAGGTTCAAAAGGTATGGATTTTTATTAATCAGATGTGCTCACTCCTTTAGTTCAATGTGCATATCCCCCAAAGATGTGTCTACACCCTTGACTTCCATGAATTTGGTTTGGAAGACATCTTGATAATCCCATAAGAGATACAATACTTCAAATATGTTTTCTTATAACTAGTAATCACCAATATGTGCCAATTTAGGAAGGCCTATGTGCCAATGTTCTCAATTTACTCTTTCAAAGGTTCATATTAAATATTGCATTCTTTCTTAGGAATGAAATCATACAATATCCATTCAGTTTATCACTCTAGAATATTAAGATGTCACAACCTTTCTTCTTCAGATGATTCTGTGACTAGACTTGGAAGTGTCTTAACTTCATATTCTAGTTCAAATAACTCTTCAAGGTCTAGGTCATCCTCCTCTACTAAAAATATTATCCACTCATCTTCATCTGGTATTCTATGACATGGTTGAATAAAGATCTTTGCCTTATCCTTTTATGATTTGTAGGCATGTAGAGTTTTACTCAAATCCCAGGCTACATCATAGGAGGATGACAAATCATTTATTCCATCTAAGTCTTCAATTCTTCCATGACATAAAAATAACTTTAGATTATATAATTCCTTGTGTGTCAAAGGGTTATCATCTTCAAAAATAAAGGTCTAAATAAAATTTCCTTGAACCTTTGCCTAATTTCTTATTTCCCTTTTATGCTCCTAGTGTATTACCAAGAAGTAAGAAGGGTGCCCAGAGTATAGTGGAATACATGTGCCCATTAATTTTGGATGATATCTTCTATAGTACAAACCTCAACACATTAGTAAATATCAATCTAAGATAAATATCCTTCATGAAATATTGGACAATCCTTCTAACTACCTCTAGTAACTAGAACTGAGCTAGAAAGATTTTTTAGGCTTCATCCCATTGCATTTGTGCCTCCTGATGTAGAGAATACTAGTTCAAAACAATACCATTTAATTTATAGGTGAGATAATTAACTCATTAGTCAATACTAGGCACATATTTTTAGAATTAGAGAATAAACTAGTTGACATCCTTGGTGACAAAGTAGTGTGGTAGTTGGCATTCTATTGCAGAGACCATATATAGAGGTCATACCTCATGGTCCCCTTCATCCAATTGAGAATGCAAGTGTCATAATACCCACTTACCTAAGAATCCTTATCCCAAGGTATAATGTCATCTCTTATTGGTTCTATTTAGTCTTGATCTATTCAACAACCCTGATATACAAAATTTATGTTTGACTAAGTTAGTTACCTTACAGACATGAAACACACATCATCTACCATTAATGGTGTAGTATCTACATGTGATATTATAGGCTTGAGAGGTAATTATTTTAAAAATTATGACACATTTAATAGGCTTGTGTAATTATATGTAAAGTTGCATTCAGTAGCTCATAGCGCCTATTGTCTATCTTCAACATTCACCTTCATCCAACTATTCTTTCCATAGACATAGGGGGACTCTGTATATTTAGGGATGTAATATACCTTTTTTCCATCCTTATTTATTTGGATAAATACAATATTATGTCCTTGATGAAATTATAACTAGTTCATTAATGTATTAATGGTCATTTGACCATCATAGGTCTACTTTTTGCCAATTAGTGTATGATAGTGTGTCTGATCCATATTCATATCTATGACTTCAAAGTGACCATGTAGGATTAGTTATGTGAATTTTATCACCATTTCCTCTAATTAGATAATTAGTTTGACATGTCCATATTAATCAATAATTATAGTAACAGGGTTATAGCTTAATGTAGGTCAATGAATAGTGACCCATGTTGACCTAAGAATCATATTGATATTAAAAACTGCATTAGGTATCTCATACCCTACTATCTCAATGTCCATTCTCAAATCAACATCTCATGGTTTTTTAGTTTTTGCATACCATATCATCTGATCCACTCATTTTTGGCCCTTATGTGCACACTCTATCATATTATGGATCAAATTGGTGATGTTTTGTGAGATGTCCTCATTTCATTATGTACTAAGGAGCTTCATCAAGTCTATCAAGGTGGTGAAAACACCATATGTTTTCATGATACACACTATATTCCCATACATTTTTGCATCTATGGCTAAAACATCATCTTTAGTGGTCTCTTGCTATTGAATTGTTATTATAATCTATGTTGCTTTGTGTATTAACCCTTTTTCCATTATTAGTTCTGGATACTTGTTTGACTATTCTTTCCTAATCATATGGTCCTATGGAAATTATAAAGGGTGTAATCCCTAATCTACATGTTGTTGATGTGTGATGTCTTGTAAGAATGCATCTTCTTAGGGTTGTGTAGTTACCATATTTATATTCCTTACAACCTTGTCCTCTCACTTCTTTTTCAACACCGAGAAATCATATGTATCATGTTATTCAAAAACCCTAAAATAAATGTAGTAGGATTGACATTTTAGATTTATAAGGTAATTAATATATATATGGTTAAAATCCCTATATAAATAACATTAAATTGAAGGTCATGGTCCATTTCCTCTACCTCCTTATTAGCCTCCTTAGTAACCTCCCCTAGTTCCTCCTTGGCATCCTCCTCTATTCATTTGGAAACCCTAGTTACCAAACTATTATGGTCCATAGTTTACATAATTCTATTGTGGATTCCACCCTTTTAGTTATTGATTACCCCCATATCCTTTATATTGGGCTTGAGTTGGTTTTGATTCTTAATTATATTGTGTTGGGTACATAATCAAAGTGTTTCTACGCTAGATTCGCTTTTCACATTCAAGAAAGAGAAATGAGAAACTAAAGGAAAATGGACAAGGGTCTGTACGTACTCAGATTGTAGACATGCGCACCAGAATTCAGATGTTGTGAGAACTCCTCTTTGGTTATGGAGGATGACACTTGAAAGAGAAAACACTAAGACATGAAAAATGTTAGATGACAAAAGGGTGGACTGGCAAGCGAAGGCTTGGTCCTAGAAGCGCAAAGGCTTCTTGGAGGATGACAGTCCACTATTAGAAATAGAATGCTAATCAAAAACTGAAAGTGATAAATGATAAAAGATAGAAAGAAAGAACTAAAAGCAAAAGCATACCTGTTTAGAAGCAATCTGCCTTTATATAATCATCGACGTTAGTGGTATTGCTGGCATCGGTCAGAGAAGGTCACCGACGTTAGTTAGGCTACCGATGTTGGTAGGGGAAATGGACGAGGTCGGCTGGGGCAATAGTCAGGGATGAGTTACAGGGCTGGTCTTGGTCTGCAAAATGGACTGAGGCTTTGTCTGAGGGTCTGTGTGGGATTTAGAGGGACTGTTTGGGCCCTAAGGAGTAGTCTGAGGGTTTTTTCAAAATTGGTTAGGTAAAGGGGACTATCAGGAAAGTGACTGGCAGGAACCAGAAGCACAAAAGGGGGATGAATGAGAGGTAACGGTCTGAGAAGGCTTTTTAGCCTCTCAGGGACAGACAGGGAGGGTCTAGGCAGTAGTTAGCTAAATAGATAAATATAGATAAGAAATAAAATGGAAAACAACACTGTACTTACCTCTTACCTGCTATTTGAAGAATGGAGAAGCCTATTGTCAGAGCTGTTGAAGAACTTGTAAATGAAGTTATTGCTTGGAGCTACTCTGCAAGGTACCTGTAGCTATTGGTGTTGCTGTACGAGAGGGAGGAGAAGAAAATATGAATGCAAAAGTGTCAAGAGAGTTCTATTCACAGGGGGGTTTTTGTAATGGATGTAAGAAATGGTTTTGAAGGCTGCCGATGCTGGCAGGATCGCCAACGTCAGCCGCAGGGTAGCCGACATCAGCAATAGAAGAATGGAGACAGAGGCTAAAATTAGCCTCTATCCATTCTTTCACGTTGCCGGGTCAAGGGGCCATGGGAAAACAGTCGAGGAAGGCATAAATGGATGCGAGAGGGAGGATCAAGGGGAGATTTGGGCAATAAAGGCTAGGAGAGAGGTGGGGGGATCCAAGGAGGGGATCTAAGGTGGCATGGGTGAGGTGGAAAAGGGGGAATAATGTTTAATTATTTTAATTTTAAAAATGGAGGGGACTAGGACAAGTGCTAGGGCATAGACCAAGGGGGCCAAGGGTGAAAAAAGACCTAGGGGTAGACATCATTTCAGTGTCTACATTTGCCCCTTTTTGTCTTATTGGTTGTTCTTAACGAATTGCAAGACAAAAACAAGAGTTGGTTGCCCCAAGTATGGGATGAGGTGTTCCCCCCTCAAAGTAAGAGTCGAGGGAAGGGAACCTAAGATTGAGTGTCAATTTGATAGAGAGATGGATAGAGAGAGGGTGAGTGTGAATGCTGCAATAGTCATGATTGCGCCTATACCACTTCACGGGATGGTCAGGTCAAATTGTCGCAGGTCAAGGGTCGAGGAGTGCCAAAATTGAAGTAATCAGGCCCCAGCATTTGGTTATAGCTGATTAGGTTATTCAATCTAAGCTGAAGCTCCAATGGTCATCATGTTCTAGGTATCCCAGGCTCTAGAAGTGCTCTTGGAAACATGAAAATGCCACAAGTAGTGGGGATCAACTGGCTTGCAATCCTATACTTGTGAAGGTCAAAAATGTGGTCTATGGACAATTTGCTAGCTAGTCGTGAGGTAGCAAAGGCAATCAAAATAACCAAGGTAGAGTTGGCTTGAAAGTGGTCACGGTCAGAGGAGATGGTCATGATCTCCAAGGTCTAGTGTCGATGGACGGAGGCAAAAGTGATCTCAAGTGTGCCCCAGGGGGTTAAGATGACTTTTATTGGAGAGCTGACAGATTGGGGACATGATTTTAGGCAATGAGGAGGTTTGAATAATGTCGACGTTAGTGAAATAATTGATGTCGGTGGACAAAAATGACCGATGTCAGTGGAAATCAGCCGACATCAGCAAATAAGGGCACAAAAATGCCGACGTTGATGGCCTACCAAATCTGACAAAACTAGATTGGCGGCCCACCAAAAGTCATTTGTGATTTGGTTGACTAAGAGAAAAGAGCTCTAGAGTTGATTGAGTGAAAGTGACCCAAAGTTGACTGAGGAGTGGTGCAAGGTGGCAGAGGAACATTGGTGGAGAGAGGAAGCCGATTGGATGCTGTAAGGACGCGAGTGGGCCAGCAAGAGTGTGCAGAGTCATTAACACAGAAGAGATGGCAGAGGGGAGTAGCAGACCCACAGGAGGTCCACCACCAATGGCACCCATCATGCCACCATGTCGGCGATGCTGGGACGAGGTAGGAGGGTCTCTGAGCCCTGTTTGGTTGATTTTTGTTTTGATTTGATTTTTGAATTTTTGGTTGCTTTAGGCAGAAATTGAGGGGGGAGGGTAGCTAAGAAGGTGGGTAGGGGGTCTAAGATAGATTAGGAGTGATTTAGGAGGGTCTAGGAGGATTGGGGGAGGCAAAATGGGGAAGCCCTAAATTTTGGGCTCGCCTCATTCGGCCCTAGGGCCGAACCAGTCGCTGATGTCGGCATGTTTGCCGGCATCGGCTGACCATAGACCGACGTCGAGATAATTGTTTTTACAATATTGTAATTATTCCTTGGTAATATTTTAAAATTACCAAGCATGCCATGTCAGACTTATATTCCAAGTCAACGCTGAGCCATAGAGCTTGAGATTACATGCCATGCATTGGAAACTATGAGAAATACATGCCACATCTGAATACCTCATGGAATCTGAGAAGAGGGCATGGAGATTAGCGAATAGGCTAAAGTTGGTACTTGAACCAACGTACCATGCTAAGTTGGTAAGTTGAACTAATGAACTCAGGATAAGATTGGTGTAACACCCAACAGGTTAATCACTAATTAACTGATGCCAATTAGATGAGTGCTGTCACCGGCATGATAACTAATATCGGTGGCTGCCTGGTTAAAAGGAGTGATGAAAAATGGTCAAGTCGAGGGGTCGAAGCTATGCCAAGGACTTCTTGGGTGTCGAGATGGATGTAGATGGTTAGATAGGTTGGTCAAGTAGGAAGAGTAGAGATAAATTTAACATAAGTTTGATTGCTGATGGATGCAGGTGAGGCAGACTCTGATGCTATGAGATTGCCTCTCAACTTTGCTGACATGAATGCATGGAGGTGTGATGGTCAAGGAGTGGGCATAGATGAGTGTAATTAGATTAGGGGGGCTGAGATGCTACTTTCAGGTGGCGAGGGATGTGAGCTTGATGGTAGCACTGATTGAGCGGTGGGATCATTTCACCAACACTTTCCACCTACCCACGGGAGAGATGATGGTCACAGTCGAGGATGTATACCAGATTTTGTGGCTATCGATACACGGAGCAAACCTATATGTGTGCTCAAGAGAGGCACATGATATTCATATGGTGACATTGTTTGGAGAGCATGTAGCTGAGGTGAGTTATCACTCAACCAGTTTTGCTTATGAGCTATTGTATGTGGTAGATGAGGATGCACATCAATAGGTGGTCCTGATGATGATCGGCATCACAGTCTATGCATTGCTAGATGTGGAGGGAGGTAGGTTTTTGGTTGCTATGACTAGAGTGCTGATGGACATGATTGAGTGATAGACAGTGTTTGCTTGGGCACCAGTCTTTTTGGCTCAGGTATACAGAGAGCTATGGGGCATTAGCCAGCGATGGCGGTACAGCTTGTGCATGGGCCACCTGCTACACTGTTGGGATTATGAGCACATCACAGTGACACATCCTCTTGGCCTCCCAGTGGTGATTTAGGATGGCTTCAGGGTTAGATTCAAGTGATGGCATGAGGTGATGGTGTAGACACAGGTGGACGGAGTGGTCTGAGATATTGACCACTACAGAGGGGTATTAGAGGCCCTAATTCCTATAGATATCATCTAGAGATTGTACTTGGTGTATCCAACATTTAGAGATTAGGGAGAGCAGTTGGTTAGGACTCAGAGTATGTGATGGGTCAGGGGTAGATGAGTTAGTGAGCTCGAGAGGGTGCCAGTGGAGAG
Source organism: Torreya grandis (assembly GCA_037957365.1). Classification (NCBI taxonomy): domain Eukaryota; kingdom Viridiplantae; phylum Streptophyta; class Pinopsida; order Cupressales; family Taxaceae; genus Torreya; species Torreya grandis. The sequence goes on from JARHVA010009624.1 coordinate 228,382, forward strand.
AGTGCGGTGCCAATATGGGCTGTTACAGGATGTGCCACCCACCTTCCCACTGTATAGACAGGATGACATTGAGGCGCTACTCCCATTACCAGAGGAGATAGAGGGGCCTAATTTTGAGGAGATACTAGTAGGCCCTGGGATAGTAGACCCAGGATGCATAGAGGCTTATACGGCATGGTGGGTAAGGCAGTATGCAGGGATACATGCAGGACCACAACTAGATCTACAAGCAGTGATCAGGGACAGAGATATGGCGAGGCAGGAGAGGGACACTGCTAAATAGGAGAGATATGCTACCATCTAGGAGAGGGATGTAGCATGAAGATGAGTGACCATTTTGGAGAGCTAGGTCACATGATTACAGGAGGAGATGGCAGGGTTGATAGGTCGAGTGGCTGCTTTGACAAGATAGGTCACTATTTTGTAGAATCAGTTGGCCAAAACCTAGGCACAGGCATCAATAGGATAGGGCTTGAGAGGATAGGGCTCGATGCAGCATCCACTTCAGTAGCTAGTTCAGTAGCCCACACAGTTAGTGTCAGTGCAACCAAGGTTTTCACAGCTGCAGGGTTCAGTGCAGGGCACGACAGCAGGTCTGATGGGTCCACTGCAAATTGTATCTATAGTTAGATATAATGATGCACTGGATGAGATCACATATTATGAGAGGGCCATCAGGGGATTCCCTCAGATACAGTGATACTCTAAGATGAGGGCAAATTGAGTCGACAGCAATCGATGTCATGAGTGATGGCTTCAGGGTCTCACAGATGGTGCAGATCAGAGGGGGGAGATGATACAGCATCTTCTCAGCCATTGCCACCACCACCATAGCCATAGACTTGAGGGTAGATTGTGATGTTATTTTTGATGGATATACTGGCCTGCGAGCCAATGATGAGAGATGCATTTGATTTTTTGAGAGAGAGAGATGCACATATTATGCGATTGTAAAAAACTTTGAGATATATATGATGATCATTTTGAGCATTGACATGAGTTATGGATGTTGTTATGGATGTGTTATATTATTTTGATTTGATGCATGTTTTGATATGATGTTTATGATTATGATGACTAATGTGATGATAATGTTAAGGTTAATGATATTGTTGTGATTATATGATGATGAATTTTTAATGGTTATGATAGTGATGTTTATGTTTAAAGACTATGATGGACATGATGAAAATGATTATGCTAATGATTATGATAATATGTGATTAATTGTGATGTGATTGACAGGTGGCAAGAGAATGAGATGGAAGAAAGTGACGAAGATAATGGCCGAGCTAACCCCAAAAGACCTGATGTCAACTGAGTGCTACCTACATAGCCCTTGTCCTAAGGGCCTCAGGCCAATGTAGTTCTCCCAAAAAGGGGAGGAAGAGTCGAAGAGATTGATTGATCTTGGTCGAGGTCAAGGTCATGGTCAAAGAAAAGAAGGTTTGTCCATCAGAGAGATGAACAAACAGAGGTGGTCGAGCTAACCCCAGAAGATGTCATATCATCTGAGTGCTGCCTACATAGCCCCAGTCTTAGGGCCTTAGACCAATGTAGTTCGGAAGAAGAGGCAAAATGGTTGATGATGGGTTTGGTCATGTGTCGAAATGATGAGGATAAGATGATGTCAATTTTTTTCCAAATGGTGTATTCTGTAACATTGGTCGAGGGTCTTTCATCCCTAGAAATTATCCATAGTCGTGATGGATGTATGCTAAAAATGAATTGAGGTCTATTTATGCTTCAGCAAGTATTGATTTATGCTTAACATAAATTGCGTCTGGTCGATAGTTTCCATGTGTATTGGTGTCCATAGAAACTAGTGTGAATAGGTTATGAGAGTGGTTTGAAAAAGTGATTGGGTTGAGTTGATTCGACAAATGATGTGGTTAAATGTGACCAAAGTGTAAAGTAAGTGAGAGGCATATTCGCCCTTTCATTGACAAGGACCAGAATGATAGCATAGATAGGGGTTGTTCGAACAAAGAGCCCCATTCATGCATTGCGTCATTGACCATTGTTGTGTTAAAGCGATAATCGAATCACTTTGACATTAAAGTGAGCTCAAAGTCCCTTGAGTAGGTGTTATGATAGGAGGAGGATAGGGTAACCCATTTTAAGAGCAGGGATAACCTTGCCCCTTTTTATAGGAGACCCAGAGACAACTACAAGCCAAGTCCATGACCCATTTTTTTTTTTTTGGGTGCAGACTGATCGATGTGGGAAGTCTACATAGAGATGTCATTTTGCTTTGTGGTCATTTGTGAAGCTGATCGATGCGGGAAGCTTCTAAAAAGGTGCTATTTGTAGCAATATTTAGTCATAGCCATCCTTCGAGGGAGTGGTCTATATTTTTGCTTTATATAAGTTTGAATAGCTATCCTTCGAGGGAGTAGTCTATTAGTTACAGAAATGATAGTACAGTTGTCCTTCGAGGGAGCAGTCTACTTTTTGATTTGATTTGGTGACCTTAGATATGTTTTGACATCTCAATTTTTTATTTTTTATTTTTTATTTTTTATTTTTTTGACAGAATTTGGAGTCATGGACAAGACTATAGAAGTTTAAGGGCTCCCTTTTATTAGGACAAAGCATCCATGCATCATAAAAGGGTTATAGAGGATTTGTTTAGGGGAATAGGGTTAAAGGAATGAGGATTAAGAGGATGGGGATTGCTCAAGGGATGAGCTCAAGTTAAATGTCAAGTGGACGAATACTCGACTAACAGTAGAATGGCCGCAGATGCAAGGCATTGAGAGGCTCAGGTTCTAGTCGTCCATCGAGAGAAGACAGATGATAAGTCCCTGACCCATACTTATGCATGATGATGAAAGGTCTAAGCCAATTAGGGGTGAATTTGCCTCGTTTACTTCACTCCATATTGGTGACATGTTGGTTCTCTTTGAAGACGAGGTCTCTGATGTTGAAATCTCGTTCTCACAGATTTTTGTCATAGTCTCGCTTGATGCCATTTTGATAGACATGGAGATGGTTGAGGGCAGCAAGATGACGTTCATCAAGTAACTCAAGTTGAGCTAAGTGATCTTGACGAAAGTCATCATTGGAGAGAATGTCATGCAGAGAGATGTGGAGAGATGGGATCTGTACTTTGAGAGGTAGGATAGCCTCTATTCCGTACACTAGAGAGAAAGGGGTAGCACCCGTAGAGGTTTGGATGCTAGTGCGGTAGGCCCACAAAGCGAAGGGAATGTGAATGTGCCAATCCCTTCCAGTGTCATTGACCACCTTCATGAGAATTTTAGTCAAAATTTTGTTAGAAGCCTTGGCCTACCCATTTACTTGTGGGTAGTAATGTGAAGAAAAGCTGAGTTTGATGCCAAATGAGTCGCACAGTTTTTGGACGGTCTTGTTTTTAAAGGACTTATCATTATCAGTGATGATTTTGAGAGGGACACCAAAATGATAGATGATGTGGGTACTGATGAAGTTGACAATTTTATCAGCTTTTGTGGAGATGAGAGGAATGGCTTCCACCCACTTAGTGAAATACTTAGTGGCGGTGATGATGGATTGATGACAAAGAGATGAGTGAGGGTTAATTTCACTGATGAGATCTAAACCCCACTGAGAAAAAGGCCAAAAATCTTGAGTGAATCGTAAGGCATGGCTAGGGAGATGAAGCAGGTTAGAGTGCTGCTGACACTTGATGCAATGCCGAACATAGTCGTTATAGTCTTGATGAAGAGTGGGCCAATAATAACCCAGGTGAAGGATTCGCTTGGCAATCGAGTTCCCACTAAAGTGTCTTCCACAAATCCCATCGTGGACTTGTTTTATGGCATGAGAGGCTTCAGTAGAGATTAAACAATGAAGAAGGAGGCTGTTGAAGCCTCACTTATAGAGAAGACCCCCTAGCATGGTGTAGCAAGCAGTGCATTTGATGAAAGCCCACTGCGCATTGCTAGAGAGATGGGGAGGAATGATAGAATGAGATAAGTAGTCCACAAGTTGCTTATACCAATCATCTCATGGACTAGAATTGATAGTGTTGATATGGTTGATGGTAGGAGAAATGTATGAAGGCAGGAGCACACGATGCACCATGACAAAGAGTCTGGATGAAGATGACGAAGATGGGGTATGTGAGGTGAGAGAAGCCATGGTGTCAGCAAACTTGTTCATGGAGCGTGAAATAGTCTACAAAAGGTAATGGTTGAAAGAGGCGAGGAGAGTGTTAGCATAGTTTTTATACCTTTGCAAAATTTCATTTTTGTAGAGGTATGAACCGTTGACTTGATTGACGACAAGTTATGAGTCACTGAAGATGTTGATGGTCTTGATGCTGAGGGAAAGGGTAGTTTGAAGTCCCAAAATTAAGGCTTCGTATTCAGCCATATTATTGGTACAATCAAAGTCGAGCTTGAAAGACAGAGGCATGGGCTCCCCTTCGAGTGGGATGAGAATGACTCCCGCACCCCCACCGAGTTGACATTTGGAGCCATCAAAGAACATGGTCATTTGATAGACGATGTCATCGATGGAAAGCATGGCGATAGATTCATCAAGAAACTCGCACTGCAAAGGTTGATTGTCAGGAAGAGGGGCATCTACCAATTGGTCAGTGATGGTTTGCCCCTTGATATATTTCTGCTAGATGAATTCGAGGTCGAATTCAACAAGCAGCATGAGCCACTGAGCCATACGTTGATTTTGGTATGGCTTGGAGTGCATGTACTTAAGAGGGTCGGTGTGAGTGATGACAAAGGTCCTGTGGTTGAGAAGATAGTGGTAGAGCTTAGTAGCGGCAAAGACTAATGCCAAACAGAGTTTATCGATATGAGTATACTGAGTTTCATAGTCAACCAGTGTTTGGTTGATGTAGTAGACTGCCTGCTCATGGTGATGCCCATCTCGGTGCGTGATCATGGCACCTAATGAATGGTTGGTGGTAGAGATATAAAGGTAGAAGGGTTGGTCATCTTTAGGTGGAATGAGGACTGGTGGAGAGACCAGATAGCATTTGAGGGCTTCAAAAGCCTCTTGGCAATCCTTATCCCACTTAAAGGAGACATCCTTCTCAAGGAGATGATGAAAAGGTTGGCAATGGTCAGAAAGCTGCGAGATGAAACGACAAATGGACTGGAGCTTCCCTTGTAGACTGTGAAGCTGCTTGAGATTGGTCAGAGGTGGCATCTCGAGGATAGCGTAGATCTTGGCAAGATCTATCTCGATGCCACAAAAGGAAATGATGAAGTTGAGGAGCTTGCCTGAGAGGACCCCAAAGACACATTTCTTGGGGTTAAGGTAGACATTGTATTGAATAAGGTGAGAGAAGATGATCTTGAGAATGGTCAAATGGTCATGGCGAAGCTTGGACTTGCTGAGAAGGTCATCCACATAGTCCTCCATGATTTTATGGAGGAGATCATGGAAAATGTAAGTCATGGCACGCTGATAAGTGGTGCCTGTGTTCTTCAAGCCGAAAGGCATGACCCAATAGCAGAAAGTCCCCCATGGGGTGATAAAGGTAGTCTTGTGTTGGTCTTCTAGAGCAATCAGGATTTGATTGTATCTTGAAAACCCATTCATAAGAGAGAGCATCTCATGGCCAGCCGTGAGATCAATAAGCTAGTCAATGTTAGGAAGAGGGAAGTCATCTTTAGGACAGGCTAGGTTGAGGTCATGATAGTCTGTGCAGATTTGGATCCCCCTAGTCACCTTGGTGACAGGGATGATGTTAGAGACCCACTACAAATAATCGATGGGTTGGATGAAAGAGACAGAAAGGTGCTGAAGCTCCTCTTTGACAAGGAGTGCAACGCAAGGATGCATCTTTCGAAGCTTTTGCCTAACAGGCTTAGCCTCTAGTTTGGTGACAATGTTATGGGTAGTAATGGTGGGGTCGATGCTGGGCATGTCACTGTAGGTCCAGGCAAAAGCCTTGCTATGGTCTGAGAGGAACTGGTTATAGTCAAGCTGCTCCTGGGCATCTAAAGATTGGCCAATCTTTAAGACGTGAGGAACATTGGAAGAAGGAAGTTGATGTCAATGGTTGATTCATTTAACATAACCTGGGTCTCAGAAGGGAGGGAGCACTGGATGAAAGAGTCATCAATGCCCATGTAGGATAGAATGGCATCATCGTCGATGTAACAGACAGTGTGAATGGTCACTGACTCATCCTCTATCATGCTGGGAAAAATGAGACGGAGAGACCTGGACACCCCATTTAGCTGATAGGTTAGGGGTTCTAGGCGGATGGTGTTTATGGAAAAAAAACTAGGAGGGATGGAAACCATCAACTCCATAGCTGAAGGAGGAGGGATGGGTGAGCCTGGAGGAGATTGGTCAATGGTTGGCTTGAGGCAAAGGTCTAAAGGAGCCTGAGTGGGGTTATGGTATCGCAGGCCATACTATTTCTTGGCATCATCATCGTTGAGCGGCTCGATGGGCTGATGGGAGCCTTGCTCATAGCATCTAAAACCAAAACCCTTCCATGCACACCTGTAAAGGTAAGTGTGTGCAAAGGCAGGGTTGCTAAGAAATGAGAAGTTTGATGTGAATGGTTGGGGTGAAGAGAGAGGGTTTCCATCAGTAGGAGCTTGATTGAGCCCCCCATAGACAAGATTGGTTCAGAGGTGAGGAGGACCATAAGGCATGACCATCCCAATCTGATGGTCGTAATTGGGGTTGTGGTGAAGGTGTCCATACTCTTGTGGAGTTTGGAACATGTCTAAGGTTAACAAGCGATATTCCCCAAGTGAAATTCATTGGAAGATGTCTTCCATGGGGTCTATTGTCATCACTTGAAGAGGAGGGGTGAGGGCGACCGCCGGTTGCGAACTGGTTGAAGCTTCTACGGATGGAGGCGGTGCCGGGGTTGATGGCTTGATAGGAATGAGGATGTCATTTGGATGGTAGGTTGTGTTACAAGTTTTGAAGGGTGAAGGGTCAGTGGGAATGATGTGGACTTGCTCGTCATGCTCAAATTTCACACAATGGTGCAGGGTGGAGGGGATACAGGCCATGGCATAGATCTAGGGTCGGCCCAGCAACATGTTATATTAAAACTCTCCTTTGATGATATAGAAGAGCTCCAAGATTGTGTGTGGACCAACACGAATGTGAAGAATGATTGTGCTAATGGTCGTGGCGGTGGTGTCATTGAAGGAGCGCAAGATTGCATCAATTTTGGAGATGCAGTTCTTGGGAAGAGCCAACTAATTAAAGGCATGGGTGGAGATAATGTTGATGTTGGCACCTCCATCGATCATAACGTGTTTAATGCATGTCTAATCAACATAGGCAGTAATGAAGAGGGTGGCATCTTGATCTTTTGTGTTGGATGTGGGAATCTCAGAATCACTGAATGTGATGGAGGCAACAGGAGATAAAGAGTGGATGAGGGCAGCGAGTGGTTGGGGGTCCTCGGGTTGGACCTCCACTGTCTGCAAGGCTCGGATGAGGGCTTGATGATGTTGAGGTGAGGTTTAGATGAGGTCATAAAGGGACATCTTCACAAGCATCTGGTGAAGCTGTTTCAACATGGATTCATGAATCAGCCCAGAAGAGGAAAAAGAAGATGGCTGAGATGCACCAAGGATAGAAATTTTAGGCTTGGGCAGTTGAGGTGGCTTGACGAAAGGGTAGGTCCAAGGAATGGTGGCTTTTTCTTTTGCATTGTCCTTTTGTGACCTAGTGGTTATGTGGATAGCATTGATTTCAAATATAGGAGGTGAAGAAGGGGTCATGGCCTGCTGGTGAGATGTTGATGTGGTTGAAGAGGTTGGATGGGAAGGTGTCAAGGGTTGGTCAAGAGTGTCCTTAAGGAGAAGAGTGTCCTTCTCCATATAATAGTGAATGATGGCCTTGAGGGCACAACAAGTCTCGATATCGTGTCCTGGCATATGATGGTATAAACAGATCTTCATGTCATCAAACCAGGAGGGCTTGGACTCAAGAGGTTGGAAAGGCCTGATGGGTGGAAGGGTTATGCTAAAAGTCTACAAAAGTCAGTGCAATATCAATGAGTATGAGCCCACTAAAGGGTCTGTGCTAGTTGATATGTGCGATGCTGGTGACTTTTGCTTAGGCAGAGTTGGAGGAGGTTTCTGTACCACCTTTTGGGTTGATGGTGTGGTGACAGGGGGAGATGACACTTTCTTCATGAGAGGTACCACCTTTTTAGGAGAGGGTAGGTTAGAGGTAGGCAAAGGAAGCAAAGGAGGTAACTGGTTTTGATTAGAGGTTAGAGTGGGAAGGACTCTGGTTAGGTTCGAAGGATGGGGGCCCAAAATGGAAGGTAATGGTGATGTGGGATGAGGCATTCACTTCTATGGTTTGGCAGACTTCTTCGACTTGGTTAGAAGACTACTATTGGTCGAGGTCTGGTCTAAGTCCACCTTCACTTGCGGGTGAGTGAGGGTAGAGACAGGGTGAATGCCAAGTGACTTGATAGGTTTAGATGGGGTAGATGCAAGTTTAGAAGTGGGAGTCTGGTCTTTGTTGAGAGTCTTGAGAGATTCTACCTTGGGAGGATTGACAGCATGAGACGAGAGGGCATGGGCAAGTTGAAGAGCTTTAAGATGCTCCCACAACACCTGATGCTCCACTTTCCTTGAAGGGAGAAGTCTAATTTTCTCCACTAGTCGAGAAAATGGTTGAGAAGATGCTGGATGAGGTTTGGGTCCTTAAGAAGATGTTGATGGTTGTGGGGCCAAAGATGAGATGGGTGTAACAGTCTCAGACCCATGGCGTGATGAAGTCATGACAGATTTGTCCTTGGTTGGAGATGAAGGAGAGGCAGGTTTTTCCCTAGGTGGAGAAGAAACTGGAGAGTGAGGCTCCTCAAGTGGGTAAAGGGCAGGGATGATGGTGCCCTCCACTTGCGGTTGAGGAGTAGGAAGGGTCGGGTCCTCCATAGGCAGTATAAAGGAGGATAGTGAGACCAGTGGTGCCGCTAAGGTTGAGGCGTCCTCCACGATGAGAGAGGTTAACGGAGAACTAATCGAGGAAAGAGGTTCATCCACATGTGATGGACTGATAGATGGACTAACCTCTTGAGGTTGGTCAGGGATGAAGGGCGAGACCGTATTGACTGTTCGAATGTTGTGTTCATGAGTGTCGTCAATCAAGGTCTGAACATTGTTTTGGGTCGGTGGATGATTGGGGAATGGTTGCTTGAAGATGTCAATGCCCTAATTAGGGGAGGCATTAGGATTGTCTAGAATGAGGTCACCCTTTTCAAGCATGTCTTGGATTATGTTTTTAAGGGTCTTGCATTTTCCCGTGTCATGTCCTTTAACACGGTGGTAGTTGTAGAAGTCATTTTCCCTATACTACGCAGGGATGGCGCGTGAGGGATCAAATTGTGGAAGTGGTTGGATCTGGGGGAGATTGAGAACCCCTTATTTAATAAGTTTTTCTAGCACAGACACGCATGATTCTCTAAGAGGAGTATACTATCATTGTACGTATCTCTGTTGGAATTGGCGGGTGGCGCTCTAAGATGTGGATGGCTCAGGCTGATTGGTTGAAGGCAAAGAGGATGAAGGTCTAATGACCAAAGTGTTAGCTGAAGATTTAGACTTAGGATTGGATGATGAAGGTTTAGAAGAAGAGGAGTCATTGGTCTTAGAGTTGGGATTCTTGCTCTGTAACTTGACTTTATTCTCCTCGATGGCACGTAATTCAAGTTTGCGGGCCATCGTGAAGGCTTCGTCAAAGGTGAGAAAGGTCTGAACCCGTAAGGTGGAAGAAATATGTTTGGCACAGGCTTGGGAGAAAAGCTCAATAAGTTCAGGTTGGGGTAAGGAAAAGGAGAGTTGATTGATGAGGCCTTTCCAACTAGCAACAAAGTCAGCTATGGATTCATCCTCGAATTGGCAGATAGAATAGAGGTCTGTGATCGAGACCTTCTTGGTGATGTTGATGGAGAAGTGATCAAGAAAGAGCTAGGCCAACTGTGTGAATGTGAAGAGGGAATGGATGGCAAGGGAGCTATACCAGTCAAGCATAGCACCAGAGAGAGACATAGGAAACGTGCGTAAAATCAATGCATCATCATGGGTAATAAGGTAACAGGCATGTCTGAATGCCTGTAAGTGATGTTGTGGGTCTTCCTTGCTTTGAAAATGAGAAAATTTAAGAAGTTCCCACTGGTTGGGATATGGCTTGATTGGGACAGAAGGATGAATGGGCTCATTACAAATTTTCTCGTATGAGAGAGCATTGCGTGAGCCAAAAATGGAGGTCTCTAGACTAGACATCTTATCCATCAGCATTTTGAGGATATCTGTTGATGGATTGGCGGGTGGAGTGCCCCCTAGATTATAAGGTGCTTGAAAGATATTGAGAGGGGCATATGACGTGGTTAGCTGCGTAGATGCAACATATGGGTAGCTAGTTATCAGGGTGGAAGTTGAAGCCAAGGGCAGTTGTGTTATGGGGTTGGTAGGCATAAATTGGATAGGGGCCATCAAAGATGGTTGAGGAGTGGCCACACTTGTTGAAGGGTAGACAGTTACTCTTGTGTTGATAGGTGCAAGAGTAGGGGGGATAGAGACCACTAGGTTTTGGAAAGGTGTAGGATTTGGTTGAGTCGTTTGAGGTTGAGGGGGTACCGGAACCCCCATGGAGGTAGGTCTAGAAGGAGAGGCTAAATTTTGAAGGTAGGACACGGTTGGATTATTGGTCGAGGTGTTGGCTTGATTGTCTATAGGTTGAATTGTAGATGTTGTTGATGTGATCATTGTCTCGACTAAGGAAGTCGGCATCCCATAGATTGGGTTGCCTAAAGAGTCTCACGTTCGGCTATGCACGAGATAGTGCTACAAGGCTTTGACATTGAGGTCCAAGAATCATGCGAAATCTTGGTCCCCTTTTAGGACAATAGGAGTCTGGGGTGGGGTTGGGTGGGTAGGAGTTCTTTCAGTCTCCGAGTGGAACTCCATTATAGGACCGGTTATGGATGGGGTAAACTAAAGCAGTTGATGCCTCGCGTGGTTAACTAGAGCCTTGGCTTGACTGCGAGTCAGAACCATTCAAGGCAAGAAAGGTCAGGTTTCAGAAACTATGTTTTTTTAGTTTTAGAAACTCAGAATGGGGTTTTGGCAGAGAAGGGGCGGGTTTTAAGGCTGCTATTTTTTTTAAAAAAGAAATGTGACAGTGACCGATGTCGGTTGAAAAACTGATGTCGATAAGAAAGATGGCTGACGTCGGTCAGATAACCGATGCCGGCGAGAAAAGGTTACCGATGTCGGTGGTAAAACCGATGCCAGTGACTATGTTTTCCAGAAACCCAAAAGATTTGAGAGTTTTTAAAAAATAGGGGGAAGAATGTCCTCACTAGCTCAAACAAGCAAATAAGAACAAAAAAGATGAAGAACACAAGCAGAGCCTAAGCGTTAAATCCCTAGAAATAAATTATTAAGCTCATGTGGCTTATGCCTTAAAGTGATGTTTGGGGAGGTTGGCTGTTAGAAGGGTCCTAAAAGAGGTAGTCTATGGATGGTTTCAGGATTTGTTTAGGTGCTCAAGAAGTCTGGGTTAGGTTCCGTACATGGCCTGGTGCTAAGGAGCAAGCTCCCCTCACTTCACGAGCCCAGTGATAAGCTGGTCTCGCTTAGCCAAAATATACTTTCCCTAGAGATTAGACTCTACCAGAGAACATAGTGGGCTTTCCCCTTGGTGATGAAATCCAAGTAGGATGGCCGGGACGGGTAAGGTATCTGCTGGGTGATGAAATCCCAGTCGGGCCTTGTCTCAGGTAAGTTTGATGTTTGATTTAGTGCACATGGTTTGGTTGTGTAACATCAAGTGGACTATGATTAATTCAATATGCGGTTATTAATTACTAAGTGTGGACTAAGAAATGCAAGCAAGCAGAAATGCAATGCAACGTGTTTTAAGCCCCAAGTTGAAATGTTAAGTTCGGATGAAAAAAAAGTTGAGAAAGGGTTGAAGGATATGATTTTTGACTAGTCTAGAAATGCAAGAAAGCAAAAGAAAAGTTCTTTTTATTCCTGCTTATGATGTTGTTTAGAAGAGAAGAAAGAGGTGGAAAGGGAGGAACCTAATGCACCCTATATGAAAAGAAAGAAAGAAAACCCAAAGAAGACCCTAGTGTCCCACCGGGCGTGCCAAAATGTTTCTACGCTAGATTCGCTTTTCACATTCAAGAAAGAGAAATGAGAAACTAAAGGAAAATGGACGAGGGTCTGTACGTACCCAGATTGTAGACGTGCGCACCAGAATTTAGATGTTGTGAGAACTTCTCTTTGGTTGTGGAGGATGACACCTAAAAGAGAAAACACTAAGACACAAAAAATGTTAGATGACAAAAGGGTGGACTGCCAAGCGAAGGCTTGGTCCTAGAAGCACAAAGGCTTCTTGGAGGATGACAGTCCACTATTAAAAATAGAATGCTAATCAGAAATAGAAAGTGATAAATGATAAAAGATAGAAAGAAAGAACTAAAAGCAAAAGCGTACCTGTTTAGAAGCAATCTACCTTTGCACAGTCACCGACGTCAGTGGTATTGCCAGCATCGGTCAGAGAAGGTCACCGACGTTGGTTAGGTTGTTGATGTCAGTAGGGGAAATGGACGAGGTCAGCTGGGGCAATAGTTAAAGATGAGTTACAGGGCTGGTCTTGGTCTGTAGAATGGACTGAGGCTTTGTCTGAGGGTCTAAGGGTCTGTGTGGGATTCAAAGGGACTGTTTGGGCCCTGAGGAGTAGTCTGAGGGTTTGTGCAGAACTGGTTGGGCAAAGGGGACTATTGGGAAAGTGACTGGCAGGAACCAGAAGCACAAAAGGGGGATGAATGAGAGGCAGGGGTTTGAAAAGGCTTTTTAGCCTCTCAGGGACAGACAGGGAGGGTCTAGGCAGTAGTTAGCTAAATAGATAAATACAGATAAGAAATAAAATGGAAAACAACACTGTGCTTACCTCTTGCCTACTGTTTGAAGAATGGAGAAGCTTGTTGTCGGAGCTGTTGAAGAACCTGCAAATGAAGCTATTGCTTGGAGCTGCTCTATAAGGTACTTATAGCTATTGGTGTTTTTGTACAAGAGGGAGGAGAAGAAAATATGAATGCAAAATCATCAAGAGAGTTCTGTTTATGGGGGGGTTTCTGCAATGGATGCAGGAAATGGTTTTGAAGGTTACCGATGCTGGCAGGATCACCGACGTCGGCCGCAGGGTAGTCGACGTCGGTGGCAGAAGAATGGGGACAGAGGCTAAAATTAGCCTCTATCCATTCTTACATGCTACAGGGTCAAGGGGCCATGGGAAAATGGTCGAGGAAGGCATAAATGGATGTGGGAGGGAGGATAAAGGTGAGATTTGGGCAATAAAGGCTAGGAGAGAGGTGGGGGGATCCAAGGAGGGGATCCAAGGTGGCATGGGTGAGGTGGAAAAGGGGGAATAATGTTTAATTATTTTAATTTTAAAAATGGAGGGGGACTAGGACATAGACCAAGGGGGCCAAGGGTGAAAGAAGACCTAGGGGGTAGACACGATTTTAGTGTCTACACAAAGTATTCCAATTCTGCACATGGGTTGTCTAGTTCTAAATAGGTAGATTCTAACTAGGTCTATTTATAGGTTGATAGGCTAGTAAAATTGGTGCCTAAGGTGTAGCAATAAGATTAGTATTAGGCCTATTTACTTCTGGTGTAATAATATCCTACATTTTAGTATTTTACTTCTATGTAACCACTATAAAGACATTTTTGGTGACATATTATCTCATTTCTTGAATATCTCAATAGTTATTATCATCATGATTATGAGATTTACATAATTTATAGTACAATGTCTATGGGTTTCTCATATACTATTACAATAGGTGACATTGAGATGTTTCATGTCCTAATACATAACATACATCATAAAACTTAGTTTTAATTCTTTGGCACTCATTCCTATGGTGCCCTTCTTTGTCACACTCCATACACCAAAGAAATGATCTAGGTATTTTGTGTTACTTCTTGTTGTTGTTCTAATATTTTTATAAGGACTTATAAGGTGTTCTCTATTTTTGAACTAAGATCTAAAGCTCCTCCATAGTATTCAATTTTCTCTACTTAGATTGCATCTATCTTTTCTTTTGCTTTATTAGTGAACTGGGTTTGTGCAATAGCAAACCTTATACTTGGTTGCACTCCTATGATTCAAGCAACCTTATATTTATCTTCCATAAAAAACTCAACTTTGTTCATTAAATCTAAAAATCTATGATATTATTTGTAGACAGTCTCTTTAGCTCTTTATTGAATTTCCTTGAGATCTTGTATGGTCTAACTAGAGCATTTATGGACTTCAAGTTTTGAAATCAACATTGCTTTTACTTCTTATAGTGTTATTTGGTTGAAACTTTTGAATAATATAAATTATAATGCTCTATCAACCAACACTCCAATCAAATGACACTTCATTATTACTTCATCAATGAATTCCTTTAGCTTGCCATTTCATAATGCAAGTGAGTAGGTATTATTCTAGGTATACATACAAGTAACTAGGTGGGTCAGCATCCCCAATTAAGCTACCATAATGAGGTTCCCTTCAAGTATCATAGTTGATTTAGCCATAACCAATGGTTGGGATGGTTGTGGTTTCTTGGGATTATGTAGGCCAACTAATGAGGATGGTTGTTACTTCTAAGACTTCTTTGGGATTTGAAGTGCCTCCTGGGTTGGTGGTAATCATGATGTCTCATCTTATTCTATTGTTGTGGTAGTCATAGATATATCTCCTTCATATCCTTCCTCTTCTTCTAATATTTAAAGTTGCATAATGAAATCCTTTACCTACACAAGAATTAAAGGTTTATCTTTATTGATAACCATGTTTTTATATCATTCTTCTATGGGGCTGAGAAACTCTACGTAGCTTCATGTTACATAGTATTCTACACTTTTAGGGTTTTCCTATGAATATCTTCTAGAATTAGTCCTTTCCAAGCATTATCATATATATTTGTGTAAGAATTATTATGATTTAGAAAAAATTGGGCTCAATGGATGTGTGCTCCCTTGGGGAATGATCCATACCTCCAAAGATATATATCTCAAAACTTGAACATGTGATATGTCTATGATTGTAAGTTAATATTCCTTTCTCTCTCTAGAATAACCTTCCTATAAGTTGT
The DNA here is from genome assembly GCA_037957365.1 of Torreya grandis. NCBI lineage: Eukaryota > Viridiplantae > Streptophyta > Pinopsida > Cupressales > Taxaceae > Torreya > Torreya grandis. The sequence continues at coordinate 243,500 of JARHVA010009624.1, forward strand.
GAAGTTTTAACCATATGATCTACTTTTATACTTATGCTTTCTTCCTTCATCGATACTAGATCCTCATCACTTCCTCACACTCTTTCCTTACTTTGCCTGGGTTCCTCACTTTATCTCTCCTCACTGTACACTTCTCCTTGTCTTCTCTTATCATCCAAATCATCAATACTACTACTCCCTCCTATTCATAGCTTCTTAAAGTGCACTTTGTTTACTCTAACTCCTCTATTGTCATAACTCTTTTTCTAACTCCAAAGTCTTCTTTTGATCCTTCTTCTGTTGACTCTCCATTATGGACTCAGGTTCAAGCTCTACTTTTTCATCTTTTATTCATTCTCCCTTATGTCATACACACCCCCATGTCACTCGAAGTGAATAATCCATTGGAAGGGAATAGGTACCATTGCTTTTTCCATAGCCAACATATTAATGAGTGTAAAAAGTTACTACAAAAATTTTCCTCTTATCCCTCTCATAAATATATCATTTTCCACTTCAAATGCTACGTAGCCTTGTACTTCAAATTCTATGGTATACCTATTAATGGTTGAGTCCAAATAATGATCTATCACATGGGTCTATCTAGTGTATAAGGCTTGAAGCTATTCCATCTTCTCCTTAAACTGTGTAATGTCAATTATCACACAAGATTTGAAATATTGTTATTCCAAATGAGAAAACCAATTATCTAAAAATATAAGTAGTTTGCACTAGAATATCTCATAAATTTCACTATGAATGTGTTCCTACATAATTTACTATTCATAACACCCTATTATCTAATCTTTCTTTTATAATAACTTAGTGATTTTCTAATTTATCCAGTGCTTCACATCTCTTTGGATAGGAAACAACCTTAGCATATCGTTAGATAGTGAGTTTAACACTCACCACACCATTGTTAGCACAAGTTCTTATGTTCAATATAACATGTTAATTATAGGAATAGATCTTAATATTTAGGGGAAGATCTTATGAGAAAGGGGAACTCATTATAATGTATTCATTTATATACTAAAATCATAGATGTTTATCACAATCTTAGGTAATCCTATAGAGGTCTACTCAGATAGATACATAATGGAAATACTCAAGTGTGAATACATAGATGTTAGCTTATATAGGAAAGACATCTTAGTGATCAAATAATCATAACATGTCTTCTAACTATTAGAAGTAGATAATAGAGATTTCCCAAGGAATTATATCATTACATAGAGATCTTATGAAATAACACCCAATAACATAGTAATCTAATTCCATTACATAGAATATAGATCCATTTTATGACAATTAATATTGTAAAAAAATTGGCTCACAAAAGATATAAACCATAATCTGGAACACATAACCATCATATTAATTGCCAATTACTGAATCTTAAAAATATTTATACTATTAATACACTTCTTACACTTTCATCTCAAATATCCAAAGTCTACACTTAATCCTTCATGTGTTCATACGAAACTTACTAAAAAAAGTTATTATACAATATTATCTAGCCTATTCTACTAAAATCCACATGAATATATAATCTTAAAATCTATATTGTTATAACCATGACATCTATACTTGATGTTCAAATATATCAAACTATATTTTATTAATAAATACTTTATGTACATTATCCAAGCTAGAAATAGAATATCATATTAACAATATTTTAGAGTAACCGCTAACCAAAAAGAATCCATGGTCCTTGTCAATGTGGCATGTGTTGGGTGTGAAGCCACTATTCATGGGCACTATTCAAAAACAATACTCATGGTGACATGACATACTGGTGATGTGGTTGGTAGTCTATAGGTGATGTGGTATGTAGGGGATATGGTAGTAAGGTGATGTGGTGGTGGGCCCATAGAGGGTCCCAAGTGTGATCAATGTAATGTGACAAGTGTGGGTCATAGTACACCACTTGAGGACATGGGTCTTGTCTTTGGTGAGTCACATGGGCTTGTCTTAGAGTGTGTGAGTACAAATTCATAGTGTGGGCTGTCATGTTTGGTAGTTCCATGACTCACATGTGTGAATAAGTCAAAAAATGGTGATTAAAATCCCTTTTGTGCACATGGGAAGGAGACAAGATGTTCACTATTATTGATTTCCCTCACATGTGTGAGTAGGGCAGAATTCTATGAGTCAAATTGGGTGAATTGATTTTTTATAAAGTAGTGGACCTAATTTGTTTACTTTAACACATGAATACAAGCATCTTTACTATTGGTCACTATTCATCCACTCAAGTATGACACATTTTTCTCTAAGGCACATGGATTGCCTTGTGACTTATGCACATAGGTGCATGTGAGGCTGAAATATCCCGAGCCAATTTTTTTTTGAATTTTTTAGATATCAGATTTCAACATTACAAGAAATGCACCCATTAAGGTTAGATGATAAACCCAAACGTACTGAAACAACTCTAACTAGTATGGCGCCAATGATGGCGAGCATTGGTCAGAGGATCTGCTACTCAAAATGCTGGAAATAGAACTCGACGTCCAGTATGTGCTACCCAATCCAAAGCAGAGTAAGGGGCGAACATAATATGGAGTGAATTACAAAACAAAGGAACTCTACGTCAATAATGTGCTTCCCAATTCAAAGCGGAGTAAGGGGCGACCATATGACGGAGTGAAATTACTAACAATGCTTTAATGGGAAATACTGAAGAATGAAACTACTCCACACCCAGCATGTGCTTGCTAACCCCAGAAGGGAAAGTAGCTACCATAGGGCAGAGATCTACACCCAGAATGTGCTTGCTAACCCCAATAGGGAGAGTAGCTACCATAGGGCAGAGCTATAAACTAATACAATAACTTTATTATAAATTGAACTTTTGAAATCAGATTTGAACAAGTAAAGAATGGCTGCCAGTACTACTGTCAGCTTTACAAAATAAGAAGAATAGAAAGATTAGCATTACATCATAGAATTTTATCCATATCATGGATAGTCATGCCCAACAATGAAAGATTCAAGAGCAATATAATAATTTTAGTTTTGAATACAATTTTTGCTCCTAGAAAGAAGAAAAACCAGCAACCTATTAAATTCTTTAGATATTCATAACTCACACAAAACGTGTTCAATCTTCCTGATTTCTATTGCAAAGTCTCTTCCTTATGATGACGCCTAAGTTAGCATCACAATTTAGACCCAATTTGCATCCAAAAATAGTTACATGGATTCCAATGCAAACCCCAAAGGGCATCCCAGCTGAATAGGTTGATTTGCTCTAGAAATTAATTGAAAGCTCTAAATTTTTTAAAAATTAGAGAAAAGGGGCACCTAAGCCTAGCCAAGATATTGAAATGATATCCAAAACCTTTTTTTTTGTATTTTTTGATTTATGAGTAAAAACCTAGATCTGCCTTATACAGAATACAATAATTGAAACACTAATAAGACCAAATAAACTAACAATGAAATAACTAAGATCAAATCATAAGTAAATACAAATATCAATGACTGAATCACCACTAGATGTTGTCTTGCAAGCATGAAGCAATGCCCTAGCTAGGAGGCCTTCATTCCCCGAAGCAATTCCAAAGCCAAAGCGGCAGCATAACCATGTAGTAGACCAAGATGATAAAATGAGAACCCAATGCTTTCTTTTATAGGCTTCAGTTGGCCTCCCTTGAAGCCTTATCTCCAAAAGTGGTGCCCCTTTCCATGCAGTGATGGCGCCCCCCTTCAAGTCCCCCTTTTAAAATAACATTAAGTTATTTCGACTAGGCCAAGGTCAACGTTAAAATATAATGTTATTTTTTTTTTAAAAGTGAAATTAACTTATTTCACCAAGACTGCATTTTGAATCCCAAAACTGAATGAGTCAACTGAAAGGGAAAGTTAACTCCTTGAGACAACCCTGCTAGCTGCCAAAAATAGAATTTACTAAAAATAGTAAATTCTTGGAAATGCTCAAAAAGCCGAAACAAACATACCTCTACAAAGCTCTTGAAAAACCCAAAAAGAAACTGCCATCAAAACTCTGAGCAAGGACATCCTAAAAAATAGGAAACCCTAATTTGCACCTTTCAAATAGCCTACAAATTTCCAAAACTAGGCCAATGGACACTGTGAGATCAGATTTGAGAAGGGGACATTACAGTCCACCCTTCCAAAAATTGCTTGTCCTCAAGCAATCACAAACTAGGATGATGCAAGATCTCATCATTTTCCCAAGTTGCATCCTCCATAGGTAGGTCCTTCCACTTTACCAGGTATTCTCTGATGGTTCTTTTCCTCAAAGAACATTCTCAAACATCAAGTATCTCCTCTGGGATTAGAGCCAATTGTCCCTCTTCATCCAAAGGTGGTAACTGGGATGAAGCAATCACATTATGTCCAAGTGCCTTCTTGAGGCGAGACACGTGGAAGACGTTATGCACTCTGCTATCAAAAGGTAGCTCTAATTCATAAGCTATTACTCCAACTTTTTTGATGACCCTAAAGGGCCCATAAAAGTGAGGATTGAGCTTCTTAGCTCCACTCTTCTTGAGAGTAGACTATCTATATGGTTGTAATCTAAGATAGACCATATCTCCAATCTCGAAAGAATGCTCAACATGCCTCTGATCTGCATACAACTTTTACTGATTTTGCGCAATCTATAAATTATCCTTCAAAGATTTCATTATGTCCTGACTATGCTATAACAAATCCTTGGCTAGGGGTGCTTTGCTGTCACCAAACACTAAATTTGCAAAACTAGGTGCCTCATACCCATAAAGTGCCAAGAAAGGAGACATCTTAATTGACATATGAAAAGTAGAGTTGTAGCAGTACTCACCAGTATGTAGCCACTTGACCCAAGTTCTCTGTTGTTCTGACACATAATTTCTCAAGTAGCCTTCCAACCACTTGTTCACCACTTCAGTTTGCCCATCTATTTGGGGATGGTAGCTAGTGCTTGGGGTAAGCACAGTGCCACTCATTCTGAAGACTTCTTTCCAAAAATTGCTTAGGAACTTGTTATCCCTATCACTCATGATGTTCTTTGGCAATCCATGCAGCTTAAACACTTATCAAAAAAAAAGATCTGCAACTTGGGCTACAGAAAAAGTGCTGTTAATGGCGAAGAAGTGAGCAAATTTGGTTAGCCGATCCACCACTACATAGATGCAATCCTTCCCTTGGGCTTTGGGCAACCCTGTGATGAAGTCCATCGAGATACTTTCCCATTTTTGATTGAGAATAGGGAGTGGTTGCAGTAAATTAGCTGGTAATGTATGCTCATTTTTATTCGCTTGACAAATAAGACACTCTTGAATGTAGCATTGTACCTCTCCTTTCAATCCCTTCCAAGAAAACCTTTCTCAGATCTGTCGATATGTCTTGAAAAAACCTTGGTGACCAGCAACTGGAATATCATGAAAAGTCAAAAGAATCTTCTTCTTTAGCTTAGAATCAACCACCAAAAATATTCTTCCCTTATAATGTATCAATCCCTCAACCATCTTGTACCTTTCATCACAAAAAGTCCCCTCAAGAATGCTGGTTGCAAATTGATTTTTAGTGTAATCAGCAAGCAACATGTCTCTCCAATCTGTAGTAAGCTCACACAATGAGCTAAGATGAGGTCTCTTAGAGAGAGCATCGGCCACGATATTATTTTTCCCTTTTACATATTCAATATCAAAGTCGTAATCTTGAAGCTTACTCACCCATTTCAATTGCCTCTCATTTAGATCTTTCTGGTGCATGAAATGCTTGAGGCTATTGTGGTCAGTCTTAACCACAAACTTGTTCCCCACCAAGTACTATCTAAACTTGGCTAATGCATGCATAATGGCAAGCATTTATTTGTCATAGATTGAATATGTTTTCTCAACACCTCATAATTTTCTACTCTCAAACACGATAGGGTGTTTGTCTTGCATCAAGACAGCCCCTAATCCTTCACCTGATGCATCACATTGAAACTCGAAAGGCTTGGAGAAATCCGCTATTGCCAAAACTGGACATGAACTCATGATCTTCTTGAACTTGTAAAAAACAATTTGAGCCTTTTTTGACCAAACAAAGGCTCCCTTTTTGGTGAGATCAGTAAGGGGAGTAGCATTCTATGAATACCCCTTAACGAATCTCTGATAAAACCCACAAAGCCCCAAAAAACCTTTCAACTGAGTTAAGCTCTCAGGAGGTGGCCAATCAACTACTACTTTGATCTTCTCTGGGTCCACCTTCTCTCCCTTAGCACTGACTATGTGGCCAAGGTATAGTAACTTTGTCATCCCAAATTCACATTTGGAAGCTTTTGAAAACAAGCTCTCAGATTCCATGATACTAAGCACTTCTTCCAAGTGCTTAAGATGATCTCCCCAAGTCTTGCTGTAAATCAGAATGTCATCAAAAAATACTAACACAAACCTCCTTAACTGATTCTAAAAAATATGATTCATGTAAGACTGAAAGGTAGCCGGAGCGTTAGTCAACCCAAATGGCATGACTAAGAATTTGAAATGGCCATAGTGACATCTGAAAGCTGTCTTCTCCACATCCAATCCCCTCATTCGAATCTGATGGTAACCCGATCTCAGATCAATTTTTGAGAAGAACTTGGCACCATGTAGCTCATCAATGAGCTCATCTATCCTGGGTATGGGATATCTATTTTTGATGGTGCTTTGATTCAAATCACGATAATCCACACACATGTGCATGGTATCATCCTTCTTCTTCACAAGAACCACGGCAGAAGTAAAGGGGCTCTTGCTTGGGCATATGAAACCCATCTTCAAGAGTTCTTGAATATTCTTCTCGATCTTGTCTTTTTGCCTCTTTGGATACTGATATGGAGTTATGATCACCGGTTTTGCTCCTTCCTTGAGCTCAATGATGTGTTCTGAACCTCTATCAAGAGGTGGTCCAGGAGGTAAATCAGCAAACACTTTACTCTTCTTGGTGAGTAAAGATTGAATATCAGGAGGATACTCTATTTTTGATTCAGCAGGACTAGCTGGAAGAACCATGCATTCCGCAGCCCAGTCCACTTGGTCATAACGTATCAACCTTGCCATCCTTTTGAATGACACAATTTGAGGGCCACCATTTGACATCCCTCTCAACACCACCTTCTTTCCATCAGATTAAAACTTGAGTTCCATGGTTTGAATATTTAAAGAGATCTCTCCAAGAGATCATAGCCACTGAATGCCAAGGACAACATCCGTATCTCCAATATTAACCACATAGAAGTCATCTTTGACTTCGTAATTGCCCAATTGCATAGACATGTTGGGAACCCTTTTGGTACAAGAGATGTGGAACCCATCAACAACCATAACTTTGAACCCTTCAAAATCTTCTGTTTGCAACTCCTTTGCCACCACAGCTTCATCAATGAAGTTATGGGTTGCTCCAGTATCAATTAAAGCAACGATATGCTGCCCTTTGATCGTTCCATGAATTTTGAAAGACTCATTATTTTGGAAGCTCAAAAGTTGAGCCAATGTACCACCACTTTCTTTTTCACTTTTAGACTCTTTCGAAACTCTTTCCACTTCACTATCTACAGGATCAAACTACTAGTCTGAAAAATTAGAGTTACTTTCACCAGCTAAATAATACTCAATCTGGTGAAATTTGACTCCCTTTGGGCAAACATGTTCTAGAGACCATTTGTCTCTACATCAGAAACATATCCCCTTTCTTCAGAGTTCATTGATAGTTTCCAGATCCAATCTTGTGCCAAGAGGTTTTTGCTGCTTAAACTCTTTTTGGTAAGGCTTTTGATGAAACCTTTTCCCTCTATCCTTCTTGTGAAATGATGGTTTGGACTGAAACTTTGCTTTGAGAGCAGCCCACTCCATGTTTCTAGCTTTTTTCATGGCTTCTTGTAAGGATGGTGGATCAAAAGCTTTGATCCATCCCTTGAGTGGCTCCATCAAACCTTCACTGAATAGGATCACTAATCTTCTCTCAGTGATTCCAGTGACCATAACTGAAAGTCTTTGAAACTCAGCTATGTAGGCATCAACAGTGCCATACTGCTTCAACTGCACCAACTCCCTAAAATGCACTTCTGGGTCCTTCTTCTCGAACCTCTCAATGAGTCTATTGGTGAATTCATCATAGCTAGTGATTGATCCATGACCCAAGGTGACTAGGCCATGGTACCACCACTCATGTGCCACTCCATCTAGGTGTAGCATAGTGAATTTAATCACGTCTTCTTCAGCCATTGGCCTAAGAGCCAAATAGTTGTCTAGTTTCTGAATCCAAGCTCGAGTAGAGTTATGATCACTTCCATCAAAGTGGGAAAGCATTTTCTTGTTGATAGCTTGATACAAGTCTCCTTGTGCTGGAGTTCTTCTTTGGTCATAATTTCTCCCTTGTCCCTTACTCTTTCTCTTATGATCTATAAATTCATTATAGGACATGTCCATTTTGATGTCATCAGGGAGAGAATCATACTCCACATGGCCACGTCTCAATTGTTCCAAAAATGAAGAATTTTCTTCAGGATCAGGTTGGGTGTTTACTGGTGCTACGAAGGTGGGTTTGAAGGGCCTTGATGAAAACTGGAATTGTGACTCATGCACATAGGTGCATGTGAGGCTCTAGTGGTTACTATGAATTCCAAGTGAAATATGGCATCACATTTTATCTTGATTCTCTTTCTTTTTATTTGTAAATGATATAAAGCATTATGCTCTCTCATTGTAATGTTTATCCATATAGTGGATCACTTGGATCCTTGCAAGCTTAAGCTTGCATGATAGGAGGTTAGAGTTTGAAAGGCTTGTAAGCCTAGATCACCTATATTTTTAGGTTGTAAGCATTAGATGCATGGTTAGAGGTTAGATCCTAGAAGGTTATTATGCTTATCTCACTTAGATGCATGGCTTAGATCCATGGAGATGGAGCTTGGAGGCTTCTTAGATCAGCTCACAGAGATAGAGGTTGATGCTTGAAGCTCTCTTGGCTGCTATGGATATTAGCATTTTAAGATATGCATGTTGCATCTTGGAGGTTGGAACATGAAAGTATTGGTTGTAAGCTTTGATCTCCTGAGTGATTGATTATTAGAACTAGAAAAAAAAATTTGAGAGGAGTTATTGTAGAGAGAGATTTGTTAATGGAATATGAAGTATGGATGATGCCTTTGCCCCATTATTTTCCCTAGCTAGTTTAGCAGGGTTTCCATGTATATCTTGTGTAATGTTTTTATCTACTATTTTATGTTTTATTGTATCTTGTATTTTATTTTTGTGTTTAATTTACTTGTATTTGTAGGATGTTTATTTATTAATAATTGGTATTAGAACCTGGTTTTGGATAGTTTGTGTAGGTGGGACATGTAGGTGGAGAGACCAAGATTTGAAACAATTTTTTTTTTTATGAAAGGTATTTTTATCTATGTGAGATGTAGATGGATAATGGAGGAAAAGATAAACAAGCTTTACCAAATGGATCAGCACCAACATAGTGTTCCTATTGAATAAGTAACTATATAGCTTATGGTAGAGCAAGTTAGTCTCCGTTGGTGTAGATGGAGGGTAATGACAATGAAGTTACCTTATTATGTCTCTCATCTAGAGAATGGATAAAAGTTGTTGGATACTACTACCATAATGTGTGATTTGATATGATGTTGAAATTCCATTAAAGGAGGAGGTACCAGAAACTTGAATTTGTACCCAATGGAGTAGTTGATAGATGGAGAAGAACAATTTCAGACCTGAGGTTCCATGGAAGAATAAGGTTGGTGTTTAATCTTTTAGAGACTTAGATATGCATTGAGTGAAGTGATCAATGGTTATAGCATAACAGAAGTGAGTAGCAAGGAGGGATGCAGTGTAGTTGATGTGAGTAGCCAGGTAGACCAATGCATGGACTAACTCTGCACATGAGTTTGTTTGACATGTGGTAGAGTAGGCTACAATTAGACTGTGGGCTCAAAAACTTAGTAAGTGTAGTGATGCACTAAGTATTTTGATGAATTCTCAATAATTATCAACAGGTACCATGTTGATCATGGTGGGTAGCAATTTTATACATGTAGAATTCAGGGGTTGACTTTTGTGGGTTATTCTATCTAGTTGTATACTATTATCGAGAGTACAGTGAGCACTTATTATTTTTCTTAATTGAGTAGTGGGATGTGAAAGTATCATTATTACATGGTGATATTGTGATGAGATGGAGTATCTAGGAGGCTATCAGGATGAGGCAAAGAGTTACTAGTTTGTAGAATTAAAGACTATACAAGTTCCAGCAAGCATGTTGATGTGATACAAGAATACATTCATAAATATCCAAGGTTTTAGCATAGGTTATTACTATGTTGATGCAAGAACATCTAGTAAGCAAACATCATTCTTAGTTGTTAAGGATTAATATCTTAGTTAGGAGTCATAGATGATCCATTTTGGAGTATAGGGATGTGTGAGAGATCCTTTTAGGATACATTTGTTGTCTTAGAATCATCATGAGTCATAAGGAGTGAGTTTTATATGTACTTGGAGTTTTTCATCCAAAAGTGAAAATTCAAATCCTAGACCTAAGCATAGAAGGACCATGGGCATAGTAGGAAGTGAGTAGGTGAGATAATGTTTGATTAAGGGTCTAAGGAGTCATGAAATTAGTCTTTAAATAAATTTTATGTCTAAGTCCTTAAAGGTGATAAAAATCAAGAATCATGTTTAAGTGTAACTTCCACTCACATGTTGAGTGGGCCATTGTAAGAGAGTCTTGATTGTAACTACCCAAGAAAACTAATGTATATTTGGTATGAGAATGACATTAATAGTTATGAGAGTAGGATTAGGAGAGAAAGAAATCAAATATGGGAGGAAAAGAATAGTGAAATAAGAATGACACTCTCCAAAAAGATGATAGAGTCTAAGAATGGACTACATATGTAATTAATGATGATTCATATGAATAAAGAAGAGTCATTTTGTTTGTGTTTACTATTTAATTAAAGTTATGGTATTTTTATTAGTTGTATATTATCTTGAAATGCCCTTGAGGCCATGAACATATCACTGCTTGTGTGTGGTTCTAGGTCTGAGTAAAGGAATACATGGTTACAATCAAGAAGTAGATGGTTGAGGTGGCTTCTCAAGGTTGTTAAGACAATAGTTAATATTTTACATTAATTATTGAATTTACTTTAATTATTCATACATTATGGTTATTGAGTATATCATTTTAGGATAAAGATAACTTAGGAAAATTTGGTCTTTATCCTTAAACCCTAAGCACGTCTGAGATAGTCAAGGAAAGATTAGTCTTGATAGATTTTAGATACGATCAATGAAAGTACAAACATGGTAATATTATATTTAAGTTATATATGTATCAGTTAGTCCATTATCTATTTATTCATTATGTTCTATAATCAAGAAAGTAAATGAAGAAGTCACAATCCATATACCATGTTTGGTTGTGACAGTCAAGTAGTCTTGGAGTTTTGGAGTTTGTTGAATGATTTTTGTGATAGATCATTTGTGTGTATAATATAAAATATTGGATAAGAATTTATTTTTATTATAAAATTCATTTAAAAAACTAAATATTCATTTCAAAAGGTTATGTTGTCATGTGATCCACCTACAGTCTTGGTATAAACCCTTGTTTACATAGTCAATACCCTATTTGGCATAGTCAAATACCAAGAAAGAAGTGTATATTCTTGATAAAGTGAATGGGAATGGATTAATTTTAGTATTAATTCTAAAGGAAGGAGGAAAAGTCTTGATATTTACCCTTTTGGAGAATGGAAACCTTTTAAAGTGTAACAGACTACTAAAACCCTTACACAATCCTTCATGAGGACTCATAATTTTTAGTTTTGCTTATTTTAAGATATAAAAATATTGATAAATGATATTTATTCATTTAGGAATGTATACATGGATAATATAGACCTTTTTAAGGTTTCATTTAATTTTTAAGTTCTCTAAAAACAAAATTATTGTAATTTAACCCCCCTTGACCTGTACAATCCACTAACTAGGGTTTCATTCTTAAAAACCCATATAACTTTGGTTATAACCATGGGAATTCCTTGAAAAATTTTAATAAAGATTTTTTTGGTGTTTAGAGAAGGATTGAATATGTTTTGGTTGGGTATAATATGAACTAGTATGGATTTTAACTCTGGGCAAGTGTAAAAAGGGTGAGAAGGCCTAATTGGCAAAGTAGTTATAAGGGAAAGGGTATCTAAAAAAATAATTAAGTGATTAAACTTTGTGTGAGTTTTTAATAAGATAAAGGGTTACCAAATATAGGATTACACCATTTATATGACTTACAAAATGTTCAATAGAAAGAGATTTGTGAAAAAAGGCTATAAGCAAGAAGGTTCACATTAAGCTTGAGGTGTGTCAGTGATTGAGAGGTTTAAAGGGGTTAAGGATAGTGTGTTTTTATTATGTAATATAATCCATGGTGGCATATTATTTACATGAGACCAATATCAATATTTGGTGTTTTAAGCCCTGAGAAGATTAACTAGTGTGATGAAGTGAGTGAGTTAGTGGAAGGAGATGAATCAATGAAAGGAATGAGTTGAGGGGATAAGTGAGAGATTTATGAAGGATATTATAACATTAATGAATGAATTAAAATTTATTAGTCAATAGGGACATATTATAATATGATAACAAGCCCACAATAAAGATGAAATACTATTGTTAAAATTGAACCTTGTGAATAGAGTAAGGCATATGCAAGTTCATTCAAGAAAAGATCAGATCCAGTGAAGGTGGAATTATGTAATTTTATCATAACCCTATACATCATTTGGTATCAGGGTAAGGTAATATCTTTGGTCAATTTTTTTTAGAGTTCTTAAAATTTTATTAATTTAAAAGTGGCAAAGAATGTCATGAAGATTTTATAAAGTGAAATTGGTAGAGGTATTGTGGTAAAAGAGTGTGGTGAAGGTATGACCTATTAATTTTAGAATTAATAAATAATATATTGGTGAAAAAAGAATCTAAATCCCCCAAGTCCAATGTGAAGGACTTGAAACTAATCAAGAGAGATATATAGAAGATAGAGTGGAAAGAACATTTAAGCTTAAGAGAGAGAAGAGGAAGAATTCAAGTGAGATTTAAGGGAGATAGGATAAGTTATAGATAAAGGACTAGAGAAAGATAAGAATAAAAAAGATAGGTCTAAGAGGAAAGTAGGTAAGCTTGCTAAGAGATTGGTCTAAACAAGGTATAGAAAGTAAAGGAAAAGAGATAAGATGGATGTAGAATAAGAAGTGAAAGAGAATAGAAGGGAATTGGAGTAAAGTTTTAAGAAGATAGATATCATGGTGAAACTCATGAAAGATCAATAAAGTTAATGGTTTGGATGTAATGTGAGTAAGAAAGTGGAGTGGCCAATATAGCTACTTATGAGAGAGAAAAGACATAAGATGAATGCCTTGAGAAAATAGAAGGACAAAGAGAGTATATCCCATAGAGGTATGAGGGATGAAGAGTTGACAAGAGAGAAACAAGATAGATAAGTGGAGAAAATATTTATAATTGAGGATAACAAGGACAGATAAGTGCCAAGAAAAGCACTTGAGGGAGAAGACAAGAAAAAGAGGATAATGTATAAGCAAGAGGAATTCATGGAGACAATGTAGTCTCTTATTTATTATTTTAATATTGACTTTTAGTGTGTGTATATAGGTGTAAAGAAAATTTGGATGAAGGTCAAGAATTAGACATTAAATTTTATGATAAATGGATCAAATGAAGCACCCATCAAGATGAATGAAGATGACTAGTAAAGAGGACAGGTTGTAGAAGATAACATGATGAAGATTGAATATTTTTAGCATGTTAAAACTGAGATAGAAGAAGAGTTTCATGATGATATAAAAAGCATTGAAATAAAACTAAGAGAGCAAGTTCAAAAGGAAAACATGAATACAAATCATGGATACTTGAGAGAGAAGATAACCTTGCAAAAATCCTTTAATGAGGTAAATGAATGTTTGGGACCTAAATTTGATTATGCATATGAGTAGGAAGAAGCTAATATAAAGCTTGGAAAAGTGAAGAACAAAATACAACCCTAAAGGAGAGTATAATAGCATGGTTATGTAGTACATAAATGGTTCAAGGCATAAGTTCGTGAGATAGAAAAGGAAAACCTCAAGAAAGAGGTAATTTAATCCAAGCATATAGGTGGAAAACAAGATCAAACAAGGAGGAAAGAAATAAAGGAAATGGTACATCAAATCAACATGATAGGTTATCAAACAAAAAAGCATGAAGAAGGTGAGATAATAAGCAAATCTTAGTCTAAGAATGTGTAAGGAAGAAAATGGGTCATGAAAATCATGGAAAGGGTGCAGAAAGATAGTCTTAAAGGTACACTCTAAGAAAGCATGAAAATAGAATAAAATTGCAAGTCTAAAAATCAAATAGAATATAACCAATCAAGGATAAAAGGATAATTTTATAGTTGAATAAGCCAATGAGGAAACTATATACACATAATATTTTCACACTTTTATCAAATACTGATGACTTCTATCTTGTAGGAACCCATCAAGACTCAATCTCTCTGAGTGCATGCCTTAAAGGGTACCCCAAGAAAGGGGTGGGTAGACCATTAATGCTTTATAGGATTGTTATCCCTTGTTTCCACTTATTACCAATCCAACTATATCCTAAAATCATTACCCTAAGCTATTACTCCTATTTTACACATCCCTCCAATATTTTACCACCTTTCATCCTTCTTTTCCTCACCTTAATCTCTTTTTGACTATTTATAGTACTAGGTTGATTGGGTCGACCCTATACTATTTTGGGTAAAATTCATTTAGGGTCTAGGTCAGTTCTTGGTTGACCTCATCCATGACTTAGTGAATTTTTGTTTATAATAATACTAGGTCAATTGGGTCGATCCTATCAGCCAAAACTTTTAGAAGGGATTATGATTAAATCCTCCTATAAATACAAGATCATTTCATCATTATTTAAAAATGAACAAGAGTTATTATTCACTTTTGCTTCTTTACAATCTACTCTTCTACCATTCTACTTGAGGAATCTTAGCTTAGGATTTCCACTTAGAGAATCTATTCTTGTGGAGAAGTCTTGGATGATTTGGCCCTTCTTAGTGATCTTTACAAATCATAACAACCTCTTTCAAATCCCCTTTATCCAAGGGAGAGATTGAGTCCTGATGGGTTTGACTTTTAGGTAAGTATTCTCTAGCTTTGCTCCTCTCTCTTTAGTAGATAGAAGTATCATAAGTATTAGATTCGAATAATAATACTCTTCTTCTTCATGCATTAGGGTCTTACTCATACATATCTTAATTAAGAATCTCTTATGCATGTGTGTTATTTACTAACACTCCATATTGTTCCACAAGCTTTGGTGAGCACTAGATTAGATTTGTTGCTTTACTTTTTATTAGTTTAGTGAATATGAAAACATAGGACCTAGTTAGGGTTATTGCATAATTGTGCTTAACTAGAGGATTTAGAACCCTCCTTAGTGTGGTTTATTTTGATAAAATATCCCAGAATTGGGTCTAAAAAATCCCCATATTGGTCATGTTCTCGATTATCTAATGTATCCCCGATTAGAAGTGAAGTATGATCTATCTTTTCTGAGTTAGGATTGATTTATAGACATGATGCATTTTTAATTACATACTTTTTTGTGAACCTAACATGAATCTAACCCTTGCATGTTTTATTTCACATTTTTCTAATTTATACCATTTTATTTATTATTTTATACATTTATGATACTAGGTTGACAGTGCTGGTATAGTTTCTAACTTATGTGCATAGGTTTACCACACAGTCACATCAAAACAACTCTATTCTATTTTTGCATGTCTTCATCAAATACTGACTACTGGGTTGAATAGATTGACACATTACAAATTTTCACTTCCATATAGGCTACTAGGTTGACCCTATTAACATAGTACACTTATAGACTTTCAAAAATCATACTAGGTTAATACTACTAATATATTATTCTTCATAGGTTTCAACAAACAGGGAACTATAGAACTAGGTCAAACTAGTTAACATAGTTGGCAAAATTTATAAGTAAAAATCAAGGCACTTCAATAAAAATCTCACTTTCCTCTACATATTATAACCCACCAAGGTTATTTATATCTATCTATTTCATTTTTTTATTCCTTATAGTTCTATTTTTCATAGTTTATTGTCTTTAAAACTACCCTTATACAACAAACTAGGTCGACCCTATCGACCTAGTTTTATATTTTGTCTTCTATCTAAAATACTAGATCAACAATGTCAAAACATTTCTTAACAGACCCTTTCTTTAGTAGTATAGTGTTTGAGAGTTTTTATTGATGTCATGGTGATGTCATGAAGGATTCCTAGTGAGTGGATGAATAGCCTTGATAGTCTATGTGACAATGACAAAGTGTGCAATGTGCTAGTTCTTGTATGCTTAAAATATGCTTGGTTGATATTCTATTTTAACATGGTTAGAGATTTTTAGGGATGAGTATGGTGATTAAAGAATGTGAAAGAGGTCCCTAATATTTTATCTATTCTTTGAGTGCTTGTGTGCATAAGTGTAATTCATTTTGTTGATCATAGTTTTCATCTAGACACTTTGGGTCCAGTGGCAAAAAATTTGAGTAGGTAGTTCAATGATATCACCATTGCCACATGGGAATGATTCAAGGGGAGATGGTCATATGGTTGTGATCATATTATTTCCTAGTTTTTATACACCAAATCGCAAGTCTTGTATTGAAGCATAGTCATAGATATGAGGGTGTAAAGTTGGCTACTTAGACAGAAATCACTATGTTCCCATACTTAGCCAAATTTGTAAAAGGGTTCAAGAAAAGTTGAGTAAGCATGTTGATGAGCTCAAAATTCACACACATGGAGGTGTCAGGATAAAATGATCATATAGGTTTATTCCTTATTATTCCTCGTTTATTTTTGCTAAATTTGATATCATGCAATGTAGCATGGCAAAAGTTATGCTTGATCAAATTTGGCCTCTCAAGTAGGTTTTGACATAGTTAGCTCTGTGACAAGAAGATTTTGAGAAGTCATTTTAATATAATTATATCTCACACATGCAAGGGTTCCAAGAGATATTTGTTATATTATTTGATTCTTCTTTGAAAGGAGAATATTTGGTACAATTTTTGGGACATGAGATTGATTGCAGAAAAATATATATCTATCTAAAGTTGGCCTTCTAGGCATATTGAAAGGGTCCCCATACTTAGTCAATTTTGAAAGAGTTAATGCTTTAACAAGATCAATGGTGCATGTTACTCCAAGAATTTAGGAAGTAGTGAGATGAGGATAGGTGCATGATATTTAATTATTAAGAAAAATTGCAAGATAAATATCCAACAGTGAGTGGGTATTCGTAGAGATTGATCAAATGATGAGCAGTGATCGTTAAAGACTTAGTTGATTCATAGAGATAAATGGAACACCTTGAGTCAACACTTCAAGATTGCATGAGATGAGGTCAAAGTGACTGAGGTTTAATGTCTATAATTGGTGGACTGTATGTTAAATATTAGACAAGATTGATGGTGCATATTTAATCTGATCTGAGAAGACATGAGATGTGAGCATTGTGTTTGAAGGTTAACTATGATCATTTGTATTTGAATATTTGAATTTGCAAAGGAAAAACCAGTGTTTGGTTTTTGTGATATAAATTTTGATCTAGGATGAATTTGCTTATGTAGTAAAAATCAAAGTGGTAGAGGACTCCAAGGTGAATTTGAAAATATGCATTTGAAGATCTGAAAGTATGTGCAAGCAAAGATATGGTGCTCCAAATTTGACTATGTTTTCATATATGCTTTACAAGTGACCTAAGAAGGATATTAAAGCTTGTATTGATGTTATTTTGATGTCTCAAATGAATTGGATATTGGGGAGTGTTGTAGACTCTATGAGGATGCTCTATTAGTATTTTAGAGGTGTGATCAATCTATAGTGAGTATGAAAAATGATTAAGAAGTTGACTATGTATTCATAAATGGTGTTGTTGTGTATAAGGTCTCTATTTGAGTTTATTAAGCATATGCAAACGTGAGCTATGTTGATTGTGATCATTTGAGGATGTCAAAGGAAAAATAATGAGTGGACCCATGTATTTTAAAGTGTTCATATGTTCTTATTTTTCTTGAGCATGTGTTAAATGGGTGAATAGGTCTCCATGAGACCTATAAGAGCTATAAGGGCCTTATTAAAAGGTGTAGTTGCTTAAGGGTGACCCATAGATGCTATGTCCAACCTTTACATATTGTATTGAACTATGTATTAATGTGAGATATTATTTAAAAGATACGGTATGCCTAATGGCAGACCAAGGTAGTGATTATCAAGATTGTTATATAAATAGTGAAATCAAATATGGTGATTTATAGACTTGGTAAGCAAGAGATTGGGGAGAGTTTTGAGAGAGGCTTGTGTGTGTTTTGTCAAATGAAAGAGGGTTAAAGTGACTTTAAGATGAGTTTAATACTAGAATAGATTGAGGACTATTTTTATGACCTGATGGTCATAATTCTATTGGCAGAATAGTGCTCTTATAGATTAAGTATGAGTAAAGGTGAAGAGTGTTATGTAAAGGTCCATCATCAAGTGTTATAGGAATTAGTTTAGAGGTGGATGTATTTATAGGTGTTATTGTGGTAGCTCATCATATAGGGTGGTTGTAGCCTCCTTTTAAGGTGAAACTTGTTAAAATTTTAGTTGTTGTTGTAGCTCATCTAGATAAGTGTGACAACACCTTATGGGGTTGTAGTCTCACTAAATATGGATTGTAGTTCCTTGATAATTTATAGATGGTATAAATTATATCTTTTTATTATAGGATAATATTCTAGTTGTGGGTTTCAATGGGTTTTATTCCCCAAGAGGCTTTCCTATGTATGTCATGTGTTATGTGATTGATCTTGCATTATCTCTCTTGCCCATTGCTATGAATGATATGTATGATTTATGAATGCTTTTGGTAACTGATTAATCATTTTCAAAGATCAAATTTGAATTTAGATTATTTGGGTTCACTAATTCACCCCTATCATTGATTAAATCTCTAAAAATTGGTATCAGAGTAGGTCCTTTGGTAAAGGTTTAACAACTTGAAGGTGATACAAGGTACAATATAGGTATTCATCAAGGGAGTTTCTCTAATAAGCAAGCATTGATGTTCAATGGATCCAATTATAATTTTTTAAGTACAAGGATGAGTACATATATTATTTCCCTAGGATCTAATGTATGGCAATATGTTCTGGATGGTTATGTTGCTTCTATTACTCCTCCATCTAGTGTTGCAAATAAGAAGTTGTTTGAGAACAATTACAAGGCAATGAATGCTATCACTTGTGGTCTTTTAGAGACTAAATACACTAAGGTAATCCATTGTAATTCTGCTAATGAGATATGGGATAAAATGAAGATCATTTTTGAAGGAGATTCAAAGGTCAAGCTTGCTAAGTTGTAGATTTATAGAAGGAAATTTGAAAGTCTCAAAATTAAGGAAGAAGATTCTATGGCATCCTTTCTATATATTTTGATGATACTATGAACATTATCAAAGGTTTTGGAGAGAATCTTGAAGAGGCAAATATAGTCCAAAATTTATTAAGGTATCTATCTCTTAAGTTTGATTTAAAAGTATCTTCTCTAAAAGAGAGTCATGATATTACTCAGTTGAAGATGGATCAATTGCATGACACCCTTAATGCATATGAGATGAGAATAAACTATGATATACCACCAAATAAGGAAGCTACATTCAAGATAGAGATGAATCCTAAAAATAATTTCCAAGGTTATAAATCCAAAAAGGATGACATATATGATATTGATGATGATGAACTGATTTATTTGATTACTAGGAAATTGAACGCTAGCTCAGGGAACTATAAGGGTAAACTACACTTCAAATATTTCAAATATGGAGAGATGGGAAATTTTTCTCGTAAGTGCCCTCATAAGCATGAGAAGAAAGATGATGAAGAGAATGGTGAAGGAAAAGATGATGAAAAGAAGACATATAGGAAGAAAGGTTTTAGAAAGTTTAAAAATAAGAAGTACTTCAAAAATAAGAAGAGTCTCTACACCAAAAAAGATTGCAACTCATCAGATGAGAGTGAAGACAATGACTCATAATATGATCATAAAGATGATGGTCCTAATGAAGATGAATCTCTATTCATGGCTGAGGAAGAAAGTTTATCACATCAGAAGGTGCATACTTGGGTTGATTCAGATAATGATGAAGATGAGGTAGATTGTCATATTATATTGATGAATGATCTTTAATAACTGAATATTGAGAATAAGATCAGTAAGAAGATGAAATCTAAACTCAAGGACTATGAGGAGTAATTTAGTGTATATGAGGCAAGACTGAATGAAGACACCAAGGAACATGAAGATATGATCAAGCATCTCAGTTTTCAATTGGAAATTTGTCTAAAATCTAAAAAGCTAAAGAAGATGAATGTTTAAGGTATGTTTCTGAAAATGAATCTTTGAGATCTGAGCTTGAAAAGATAGCTACTAGGGTAAAGACATTTGTGAGATTTCAAAAGAGCTCATATGATCTAGACAATATTTTGAGTGGTCAAAATCATGATAGTGATAGAACTAGTCTTAGATATGAATAATAAAAAAATAATGTTAATCAAGACAAGATGAAGACTAATGTGAACTAGACAATCTTACTTTGAAGACAAATCATCAGACAAAGACTGAAGGTGCTATCAGAATGAAGATAAATTAGACTAGACATCCAAATGCCATGTGGTATGCAAGATTTAATGTTTAATATTACACATGTAATAAATTTGGTCATAGGACTAGAGAATGCAAGAGACCTATTAGAAATGAGTTTGTATGGAACTATGATGGGTTTCTTTAGTCAAAAGGTATGAATAGAGTTAAGTGATTTAATTTTCATGACATAAGACATGTTATAAATTTATGTCCAAATAAGGTAAGGAAAGATATATTTCTTTCAAAAGGTATGGTGTGCTAAAATTATGAATAGAGAGGTCACATTTATAGGTTATGTAAGCAAAGTCCTACAAGATAGAATATATTTAATCAGGCTCCTAGAGTTCAAAGAAGAAGGCAAGTTAACACAAGGAAGCTAAAAATGACAAGTATGAGTCATGATGAGACTATAGGTCCAAGTAATCTATTTGATATGATGGATAATGATTCAAAAGTTAAAGAGTACCAAGAGGTCCCATTATCTGCTCATGTTAAGAATGAAGAGATCAAGCTCAAGGAGAAGACTAAGGTGATGATTGAGGCTAGTCTTGAGGTATGTATCGATCCAAGTGAACATCCTATTATTACTGAGAATGTATCATATAAATAACATCAATTGTCTATTCCTAATTATGATTTTCCAAACTAAAATGAGGATTATTCAAATGAAAATGTATGCCATGAATCTATGTTTTTTCCATGTATTGATAGTCCAATCATTAAAGAAAAGGAGAATGTTGTAGTAGTTGAGGAAGTTATTTCTCTAAAGCCAAAGAAAAAGAAGAAGAAGAAGAAGAAGAAGAAGAAGAAATATAAGTATCAATTGAACAAGGAGGAGAAGGAATATGAGGAGTTTTTTTTTTGTTTTATATAATTTAGGTATAAAGGGTATCTCTATCTATGATTCTTAAGATACTCCTTTCAAGTGGAGAAGCAAGTATTGTTGTGGTGTTTTTTAGTTGGAATAATTTATAGGGTCAGATTGAATGTTCCCAGATGGTAAAGAAGGATTTGTGATTTTTCAAGTTAATATTTTTTCATATAATTTTTTTTTGACCTTATTCTAGCATGATTCAAGTGGTTTTATGATCTAGAGATATGATGAAGTCAAATTGAAGATTTTTGTTTACTCTCAAGTTTCCTAGTTTATCCTTATAAGTATGTAGGTCCTAAAATGGGTTATAGTAAGTCAAGGTTAACAAAGGTTTTTAAGCTCAAATATTGGTATATAAGTGTGTGATAGGTGTTTCTAGGTGTGCAATAATTTTTGAAGGTGTGCATTAACCATAAAGAGGTTTTGTTGACTTTGTTTATTTTGAGATTCTAGGATTTTGGGCTATGCTAGAAAAGTGGTTTACATTATGAATTAAGGTATGAGGCTTCTTAATATGTTTAATGTGAAAAATGGGTGGTCAAATAAATTTTTATAGATAATTTAAGGTTTTTGGTTCTCAAATTATTCAAGTTTTTGTCAATATGGAGGACTAATTGGCTAGTAGGTTTGTGAAGGAAGTATGTAGTATGGGATGATTTTGGTGATTAAAATTGGTGTGATTGATGGGTAATATGAGAGTTCTCTAGATATGAAGTTTCAAGTCCTAAATATCTATCTACTAAGACTTGTAGGCTCTACAAGTTCCAGGTAGGACTACAAGGAGGTGAGATAGGCGTAGTTTAAAGAAGAGTGATTTTTCCTCAGTTTCTCCAAAAGAGAAAGGTATGTGTGTTTTAATGTGAGATATCAATTTTTTTTAGTGCATGTTTCCTATTTGGTGATTGGAATGAAGTTTTGTTGGTAGCTTGAGAGAGAAGGCTAGCAAGCATATGTGGTGATTCTTCATTGTGTGTGGAGATTTGAAGATACTTAGAAGGTGAAATTGCTAATAGGTCTTAGGGGTAGTCATTATATTTTTCTTGATTTTTTTCATTATATTTATATAGTTTTGTGTGTTATTTCTTTAATGATAGTGCTTGATTGAAGAGAGAGCTGGCATGGAGAAATAGGATGTTGTCAATGAAAGCTGAAGTAGATTATGAGAAGGCTGAAGGAGTTTGTATCATTACAGTGCTTGATTGACAAGATTTTGAGAAGGCATTTTAATAGAATTATATCTCACATGAATGAGGGTTTAAAGAGATTGTTTTTTATGGTTATATTCCTCTTTTAAATGATAACATTTGGTGTAATTTTTAGGACCTAATATTGATTACAAAAATAGATATATTTGTCCAAAGTTGGCCTTTTATGCATATTGAAAAGGTCCCCATAATCAATTTTGAAAGAGTTAAAGCTCAAGAAAGATCAATGGTGCACATTGATCCAAGAAGTCAGAAAGAAATGAGATGAGGACAAGTGCATTATGTTTAATTATTGAGTAGAAGTATAGGATAAGTATCCAACAGTAAGTGAGCATTTGTATAGATTAATTGAACGGTGAACATTGATCATTAAAGACCTAGTTGATCTACAGAGATCGACAAAGTGAGTTGAGTCAACATTTTAGGATTGCATGAGATGAGGTCAAAGTGATTAAGGTTTAATTTCTAAAATTTGTAGAATATGTGTTAGATATTAGACAAGATCTATGGTGCATATTTGATTTGAGCTGAGAGGACATGAGATGCGAGTATTGTGTTTGAAGGTTAACTATGACTGTTTGTATTTGAATACTTGAATTTGCAAAGGAAAAACTAGTGTCTAGTTTTTGGACTATAACTTTTTATCTAGGATGAATTTTCTTATGAATTCAAAATACTAGTGGTATAATAATCCAAAACACATGGCAATATGAATTTAAAGATCCGAAAGTATGTGAAGATAAAGATATGGTGCTCCAAAGTTGACTATGTTTTCATATATGTTTTGAAAGTGGTCTAAGAAAGATATTCAAACCTATATTGATGTTATTTTGATGTTTCCTAATGAATTGGATATTGGGGAGTTTTTAGACTCTATGAGGATGCATTGTGAATATTTTGGAGGTGTGATCAATCTATCTTGAGTATGAACAATGCTTAAGAATTTGACTATGTATTTGGTAATGGTGTTCCTATGTATAAGGTCTCTATTTGATTTGATTGAGCATATTAATAGGTGAGATAAGTTGACTGTGATCATTTAATGATGTCTAAAGGGACATAAGGAGTGGACCCATATATTTGAAAGTGGTCCTCTCTTCTTTTTTTGATCAAGGGTATGCTACATGGGTGAATAGGTCTCATGGGACCTATAAGAGCTACAAGGGACTTATTAAAAGGTGTGGTTGCTTAAGGGCAAACCATAGATGCTATGGCTGACCTATGAATATTTTATTGAGTCTTGTCTTCATGTGAGAGATACCTCAAGGTCTAAGGCATGCCTAATGTCTGACCAAGGTAGTGATTATCAAGATTGCTCTATAAATAGTGAAATCAAATATGGTGATTTCTAGACTTGGTAAGAGAGAGACTGGGGAGATTTTTGAGAGAGGCCTGTGTGTTTTTTGTGGAAAAAAGGAATGGTAGAGCTCCCTAAGGATGATTTAAAGATAATAATATATTGAGGACTCTTTTTATGACCTATTGGTCATAATTATATTGGTAAAATAGTGCTCTTATATATTGAGTGTGAGTGAAGGTGAAGAGTGATAAGTAGAGGTCCATCATTAGGTGTTGTAGACATCAGTTTAGATATGGATGTGTTTATAGGTGTTGTTATGTCATCTTAGCATCTAAAGTGGTTGTAGACTCCTTACAAGGTGAAACTTGCTAAAATTTTGGTTGTTGTTGTAGCTCAGCTACATAGGTGTGGTAGCACCTTATGGGATTGTAGTCTCACTAAATATGGATTTTAGTTCTTTGATCATTTTTAGATGGTCTAAATTAGATATTTTTATTATAGGATAGTAGTCCAAATTCAAGTTTTAGTGGGTTGTATTTCCCAAGAGTATTTCCTACATATGTCATGTGTTATGTGATTGATCTTGTATTGTCTCTCATGTTCATTAGTATGAATGATATGTATGATTAGTGAATGATTTTGGTAACTGATTAAGTGTTTTTAAAGATCATAATTTAATTTGGATTTTTTAGGCTCATTGATTCAACCCCCCTCAGTGATTGTACCTCTAACATATAGTAGCAACATTGTTGACTTTATACTATATTATTTGCATACACTATCATTTGAACTAACACTATACTATGTTTCAAAGTTTGAATTAAAATCTATATGCTATTAATTACTTCACACTTTCACTTTCAATTTCTTGCATGCTTAGAATAGATAACATAGTCTAATTGGGTGTTTTTTTCAATAAACCATTTAGTTTCACTATTTTTCTCTTTTTTGCACACATTTCCAAATCACATAATCATAAAACGTATTTAAACAATTGTCTACCCAAGGACTACCTACTTGGATTTAATCACCAAGGGGGAAGATGACTTGGTTTTATGGCCAAGTATAAATACATCGTTAATGGTATATATTGGTAAAGCACTTGACACCCATATCACTATGGTGTGTGAAGTGAGGGGGTAGGCCCCAATACTAAGTCATTACCATTACCAACATAGATACCTTTCATCCTAAACATCTTGAAACCATCCATAAATTACTTTCTAGTTCCTTACTTACAACCAACTTCCCCATCACATCTAAATTTAACACTTTATAATCTAATAACATTCAGGATGACCACTTATTCAGCATTTAATTTCCAAGTTGACTCTTTGTTCTTTGTTCTTTGCTCTTTTCTCAATTGTATGTTGTATTGAAAAAACTTGCATTGGTCAGTGTTAGTGCAAGGTTTTGTGATGTGTGCCTCAATTGGATCATCCTCATTGATCCAAATGATTATGTATTACTTTCCTTTCTTTCACTAAAATTAATTGAAATTTTTTTCTTATTTCAATACACTATCATTCTATTTGACACAAAATCTTAAAGACTATTTGTTTCTCCTGTCTGCAGTACTAAGTCAACCCTATCAACACAATATTATTTTTTTCCCCTTAGGATATAGTACTAAGTTGACCCTGTAAACTTTTTATTTTTATCTTCCTATTTTCTATCCCAAGTTATAATACTAGGTCAAACCTATTCACTATATATCCCTATTTTCTTAGTTTTTAGACTCTATTTTCAATACTAGGTTGACCCACTCAACTCTGTACTTTTATCAGGATCTATTTTCCTTAGTTTTCATTACTAGGTCAACCCTATAAACTTTTTACTCTTACTACTTTCCTTGTCTATCTGACTCAGTTCTTTATTTCTCCTCTTTATAATTTTGTTCATTTCTCTCAAGTCATCATGAAGTCCCCTATCATAATATTCTTGAACAACCTGAATCCATTTAGATACTATATGGGATTTTCCTTTCTCCCTCTCTTTTCCTCCCAAGAGAACCCTCAATCTTGGGTCACCTCTTCCCCTTCATCTATGGCTTGTAACATGGTAAAAATCACACCTCAAGATGAATTAGGTGGATCTAATATTTTTGATACATATCAATACAATTACCATCTTCAAACTCTTCAAACTAATGTGGTATCAATTAACACATTTTTAATCAATAATCCCACTAATAACACTCCCCCTAATACTAATTCAGGGAGTGCTCCTACAAACACCAACCCACCAATTGATATGACTCAACTTCTTTCACAATTCATACAACAAATGAACATAATGTAAACTTATAACACCTCTCAAATGATGCAAATACAACATAATTTGATCAATATGGATACTCAACCTCCAACTATCCATCCTCAAGCTAATCTCAATTATATTCCTCTACCTCTTATAGATGCCTCAATCAATGTTATTCCCTAACCTATAATGAATTAAATAATGCTTCAAACTATTCAAAATGAGCTTTTATTTCCCTTCATTGTGTCCATTTATATTGGTAACATATCTCCAACTATCAAGTATGATGGGACTAAAAACCATGCATCTTTTCTCAAAGCCTTTAACAATATTTCCAAAGAATGGATCCAAAATAATACTTTCACCACAACTAAACTCTTAGTTAAAACCTTCACTGGCAATGTGTTGGAATGGTAAAACCAAAATTTGAAACATTACATTTGACAACTTGAGGATTTGGTCAATCCTTTAGTTAAAGAGTTTTAACATAATAATTTTCCCTAAAAACTATCTTAGCCACTTCATCAGTTCTAAGCAATCTCCCACCGAATCAACTAATGATTTTATCAAATGATGGAAATATCTGGTGCATAAAGATAACCATAACATGACTGATGATAATTTGTTTAACCTCTTTATCACTAATTTAACTTCTCTTCAATATGAGGTTTGAAAATTTTCTCCCCAAATATTTAATGAAGCTCTTAACAAATCTAAATGTCAATACTTTCTCATGAAGCAATTCAAACCTAATCCTAAATTTATTAAAGTATATTTTCAAAAATATACTAATGCTATCACTAGAAATACTCCTCAAACCAAACTAGGAGTTGCCAAAGCTGACATTTTTTCATATTCTCACACACACTCATTGTGAAGTAAATGAAACAATTTTTACCTGTTAGTAATAAAACATAAATTAACATAAAATAATTTCACAAAATCATAATACTAAGAGATATGAAGAGAAATAAAATTACACAACAAGAAGACAAGATTTAATTTGGTTCACTTAATGTGGGCTACATCCATCAAGAAACACTTGCTTAGATTTTATTACAATCCAACAAGAGTACAATCCACTCTCAGATCTATCTTCTCACAATTACAATGCACAAATATTGTTTGGAGATGTGCTCAACAAACTTTCTTGAATTCACACCTAAATTCACACACTCTATTCACCTTCTCAAACCGTTCTAACCTTTTATGTATTACTTACTATATGTCCATCTATAATACAAAAATAGATAACCAACATAGTATTTTTACAAAATAATGGGTACCAAAACCATGGGCCAAGTCAACCCATATAGTTCTTCATTAAGGGATTCCAAAACATTTTTAGGGGCTATTTCCCTCAAACCTTAGAAAGAATACATAAAGAGTTTATAGTACATTTTAATGTACAGTATATTAAATTAATTTTAATGTGGAAATAGGCTCCATAATATAACATTACTGCCCTATAAAAATTTGACTTATCCTAACAATCTTCCTAAGTGGTATGGCCCTAATCAATTTTGTTGGTTCCATGTTGATATTCGTCACTCCCACAAATCCTATAGAGGGCTCACTAATTTTTTTGTATCTTATATGCTTGGTGATTCATTTAATCATGAATCCATAATCAATCTTCATCATCAAGAGTACACCATTTCTTCTTAAAAATGATAAGTTTCCAAAGCTTTTACCTCAAATAATCACAAATATTTTTCCACCACTAATAATCAATAAAATACCAAGGATATTTGTGTTATTGATACCAATTATGAACAATATTACAATAGTTATCAATATGTTAACATTCCTAAGGTCAAATTTTATCATAAGCTAGCTCACAAAGATCCTATTTCCAAATCTAAGAAACTATCTTTAGAGGAGAAAATTATTAATGATACTAAAACCACAAATCTAGCTTTAGAAACCCCTAAGAAACCATCTCCTCCTTCTGAACACCCAACCACTTCCATTCCTTCAAAATCTACCTTACCTCCTAAACATCATATTGGTTCTTCTTCTAAATCTCATTAGAACTTTATTGAAGATCTCAACTTCATGCCTTTCAAGATTCTACTTATTATGGAGTTGGTTCATAATTCCCATTATCATCACAAGTTCCTTATGAAATAATTATAATAAATCAAATATCCATCTCCTATAGATAAATAACCACCTTATATTGAGCCTCAACTTACCAATGTACATACTATTAAAACCATTTATCCTTCTTCCAATGCTTCTATTGAATTTCTTGAACAGAACATGATTAATGATGAAATCCTTTTTTATGCCAATGATCCACCACTATTCATAAAAATATCCATTAATACTACCTTTATTCATAAAGTTTTAGTTAATGAAGGATCTAGTATTAATGTGACATCTTTGTGGCTTATCAAATAACTTGGTTATAACAAGGATCATCTCAAGAAAACTTGCCTTACCTATCATGGTTTTGATAAAACTAATCAAAAGCCACTTGGTTGTATTTGGCTTCCCCTAACCATCAGACCTAAGACTGTTCACACCAAGCTTATGGTCCTTTATTTACCCTTATCTTACAACATACTATTTTTTCACCCATGGACTCATATAATGAGGGCTTTTGCTTCTTCTAATAGATAATGCATTAAATTCTTAAATAATGGAAAATGGTATAAGCATGAGGCTAATCCCAACCCTTGGAGTATTTAACTTCCTAATCCAAAACCTCATTATCATATTCCTACCATTCCTAAGACAATTAATTCTCCTTTACCCGAGTTCATCAACATAAATCCTTATTTACAAGTCACTCTTACTAATTCAGATGATGATGAACCTAAGGATTTGAAACATACTTGCAACATTACTAAGCTACCCCCTACATTTTGGAGTGGTTCCTCCTTCTTTATTGCCTTAGGATTGTATTATTCCCCTCATTGCTGAGATCACTAATTTTCCCCCTCCATATAATGGTCATGAGCCTTAGCTTATTATGACTTTAGAGTGGCCAAATTATTTCAAGATCCACTCATCATGTATCCACATACATTCAGTAATATTAAAATTTCACCTTCTGACACTCCCCTTAAATATCAAGCATGTATAATTTATCAAACATATGATGATAATTACATAATATACCAAGCTCAATGTTGAGACTTGGATGTTCAACATTATCAAAAAAACTTATCTTAATTCCATATTTTTAATCAGGATGTTCATACCATTTCTATAAATCTTGAATTAGATCTCAAAGGTCATGTCCCTCCTACTAATTCTCTACTTCTTGATACTCTTTAGGTGGTAGAATAAATCATACCTTCTAAACCTTTTTAAATTATTACATCTACTCTACCACCTACAAATCCAATCATTGCATCTGATCCTTCCCCAATCAATGAAACTAATAACACACAAATCCCATCTGATCCATCTACCTCTCCTAATCTTGAGATTACACTAGATGCCAAGGCCATTGATGTCTATTAGATACATTCTAAATATGATTTCCATGGTAAAAAAATTTTGGATATTGAAGTAGATGTTGAGTATTATGCTCATCTTCCCACTTTGCCTAGTGATGAAGTTATTCTTTAAATACTTCATGCTCGAGAACCTCAACTTCCTTGACAACATCAAAAACTTGGGAATTTCAAAACCAAAACCCCTTATTTTAACAACTTCATTGCTAGCATTGATCCTAAAGATAATCTAATTTCCTCTTTATCTAATGCACCATACCATTTCCAAGATGTAAATTCTATGCTTATCAAAGACACTACTTACATTGAATAGGGTACTCCATCATGGCCTCAACCAATTATAGTTTTTCATGAACTCTCACCTACCAAATATTATAACTTTAGCTTATTTTTTGATAAATATTGTGAGATCTTTGCTTGGTCCTATAAGGCCATGCATGGTATTGACCCTAGAATTATGGTGCATAACATCATCACTTATCCTAATGCCAAACATTTGCATAAAAAACAATAAAAATTTCCACTTGAAGTCTCCACTTTATGTCACAAGGAAATCATCAAACTTCTTGATGCTAAATTTATCAAACCCATAGATTATTTTGAATAGATTTCTAACATAGTTCCCATTCAGAAAAAGGTCACTATGGTTATTCACATCTGTATTCATTTCCATAATCTTAAATTCACCTATCCCAAGGACAATTTCCATTTACCATCAATAAATGTCATTATCTATTCCACAATTGGTTATGAAATGTTATCTCTTATGGATGGCTTATCAGGTTACAATCAAATTCACATTACTCTTGAGAACCAACATAAGACAACTTTAACCATGGAATGGGGCACGTATTGCTATGTTAAAATTCCCTTTCACCTAAAAAATGCTGGAACCACTTACCGATGAGTAATAAATCATATTTTTCATGATCTTATCCTTCAAATTATTGAAACCTATGTGGATGACCTCATTTCTAAGTACACAATTCATAAGACTCATATTTTTGATCTTGCCATCATATTTGACCATCTTCTTAAATACCAAGTTTGATTAAATCCTTACAAATGTGTCTTTGGTGTCATATCTAGAAAATCATTAAGATTCCTAGTCATTTTTAATAGCATCGATGTTGACCCTACTAAGATTAGTACTATCATCAACATGCCCTTTCCTCATTCCATTTTGGAAATTTACACTTATCTTAGAAAACTTGGGGCAATCTGATGATTCATCCCTAAAATGTTACCTTATCCACTCTATAAATTCTCTTCTTAAGAAAGGTAATGCTTTATAATGGATAGATCCTTATAAAAAATCCTTTGATAACATGAAAGAATCATTGCTTTACACACATATGATTTTTCCTCCTTTAAATGATCAACCTTTGATCATATATACTTATTCCACACCCATATTAGTTAGGGAAATACTTTCTCAATAAGATGATACTGGAAGAAAGTATGCCATTTACTACATTAGTCCAGGCTTCATTGAGTATGATAAATATTATATAAAATTAAAACATGATTGCATCACCATATATTTTATAGATTAAAAACTTAAACATTAAATGCTTTATCAGACCACTTATGTCATCATTCATTCTAACCCCCTTCATCACTTCTTCTCCAAAGCCTATCTTCCTAGAGGTAGAAATTGCAAATGGATGGTCCTCCTTATGGATTTGATCTCTGTATTGTCACTCAAAAGGCTATAAAAGGCCAAATCATATCAGATCAACTTATTTCAACTCCTATTCCTACTACAAATCACCTTCAATATAGTCTTCTTGATGATAACATTATATATATTGAAGGTATTAACCAAGCCATCTCTCTTAAAGATTACTTCCATAACATCATTACTGATCTAAAAGCAAGTAATCTAGATAAATATTCTATCCTCCTTGATAATACTAAACCAAAATTAGTTATCAAGGAATTTCCTAAAACTAATTTCAATTTGATGTCACTAATAATATGGTATATTACGAAGCCTTAATCGTAGGCATGAAAGTTAATCTTGATTTAGATATCCAATATATGCATGCCTTAGGTGATTCTCAACTCATTTTCCACCAAGTAAATGGTAATTTCCAATGAAAAAGTGAGAATCTCATTTCTTATCATCAACTTATAACTATTCTCACCAAAGATTTCATCTCTTTCACTATCGAGCCTATCCCATGAGATCAAAATTCTATCGATGATTCCCTTTCTTCTTTAGCATCTCTTTTTCATCCCCACCAAGTTTGTTTTATCCCACTTTTCTTATATAAATAAGAATATCTCCATATTCTATTCAACCACAAGATTCACTTATCTACCACATCGAGGTTGTCACTATTTGACAAAACCCATGGTATAAATATATCATTCAATTTATGAAACACCAAACTTATCCTCACAATTTGGACTCTTGTGAAAAGGCTTACCTTCATAAAAAATATTTTAAGTATGTCTTTTGATATAACATCCTTTATTATCACAATATTGAAGGTACCTTACTCTATTGTATCATGCAAGATGAGGTTCCTCTTCTTCTTAAACAAGCACATGGGGGAATTTGTGGTGGCCATTGTAGAGGACATGCTACAGCCCACAAAAGCCTATGTATGGGATACTTTTGGCCCACTCTTGAAAATGATGCAATTAAATTCACTAAAAAGTGTAGCCCTTCATGATGATCTAATTCATTCATCTTCATCTAAGATTCAAACTATTGAATCTCCCTAGACATTTTACACGTGGGTATTACATCTCATCAAAAAATTTACCCGATCTCAAGATGGGCATGTCTTTATCATCACAACTACAGATGACTTCACCAAATGGGTTGAGGCTATACCCTTTGTCAACATCACTAGTACCACCATATCTAAATTCATTCTTAATCAAATCATTTTTTACTTTCGTTTTCCCCATACTATCATTTTAGATAATGGTGGTAATTTAAAAAATAAGGATGTTAAATAGTTTTGTGCTAAATTTAAGATCAATAACAAATTTTCCACGCCCTATCATCCATAATGTAATGGTCAAGCTGAGGCCACAAAAAAAATTCTTAATAAAATTCTCTAGAAGATAATTTGTGAAACCCACATGTATTTTCACATTCATCTCTACCCTACTCTTTGGGCCTATCGAACTAGCATACACACTATCACTGGGGTAACACCATTCTCTCTAATCTATAGTCTTGAGTCAATCATTCCATTAGAAGTTGAGCTTACCTATATTCATATATCTCTTCATAGTATCATACTTGATTAATAATTACATGAAGCTCATCTTCATGCCCTTAATCTCCTTGATAAATGTCATCTTTATATTTTGCAACACAATCATCAATACAAGGCCCATATTGCCAAACAACATAACAAATGTGTTAAAATTCACACATTTAATGTTGGTGATCTTATTCTTAAATTAGATTACACTAATGATAAATAAGGTAAATATGCCTAAAAATGGTAGGTCCCCTATTTATTCAAATATATTCTTGGTCTAAGTACCTATTGCCTTCAAACCAATGAAGGCTATGTTTTCAAAGAGCCCACCAATGCACAATTCTTCGAGAAGTATTTTGCCTAATCTTTCACTATTTTTTCATAGTTTCTATATGCTATCTATCTAGCACCTTTTGAAATATATTTACACAGGTATCACCTTTTGTAATAGTTTTCTATATTCATGAACCTTAGTCCTTCCTTTTTGTCTTTTAATTTTCCCTTTTTCTCATGAGTTACATTGTAAAACTATGGATCAGACCCGGTCTTCCTCATGATGTAATATAGTCTCTTTTGTTTTCATACTTTTTACAAAAAAAATTTGCCCCCTTTGGTTTCTCTTTTTTGAGTTGTAGTGTAAGACCATGGATAAGACCTGACCTTCCTCAAAAATACCATGTTTTTCTTATCTCATTTATTTTTCCAATAATATTTGAAACCCTCATGGGTTTCTCTTTTATGAGTTATAGTGTAAGACCATGGATAAGACCTAGCCTTCTTCATAAAATCACCATCTTATCATTCCTCATCTATAATGTGTTTTGTAATGGTTATGAGTTCTTGATCGTTGTTCTCAACTTTAGATTTTGCTTCTTTTGATATATGAAAATTTCATAACAATCTATGTTATCATGTTTTCCTCTATTTACCTTATTCTTATGATAAGAAATCACACTTTACTATCATTGTATCCCTTTTTCTCCATTTGTCACATTTTTTATAGTTTGAAGTGATTCAAATTGTTTCATGCTTCATTCATCTTGATTTACTTTCCTTTCACTCCACATTAGATAAAACAAGGTTGAAGTCAAGATAGCACTTTTATTTCACCTAGATTTATGAGACTCTTAGACACCATGCTATCTAAAGTTCTCTTTATTAAAAACCAAGTCCCAAGTATTCAAATGAAATTCATATTTAGAACCCATGTTTGGTTTTTCAAATCCATATGGAGGAGGAATAGAAAATCCATCAAGAAAGTTGAAAGCCAATTCATTTGAAATAAAAGGTAATGATATATAAAAGGCAATATACAAATCTCAAAAGCTAAAATCACACCAAAAGATGTGATTACAAGCACATATCCTATCTCTAATTAAATCTCAAACTCCATATTTGGCCTCACAATAGAGATGAGTTCCATTGGGGTATGGTAGGATAGTAGATTGGAATAAGAGAATTCAATAAACTCTATGGTGCTACCTAATTTTTCACTCAAGTACCCAATATTCATAGTAGATTGATGGCTCTATAAGGGTTTCTGAGGAATAGGGAACACATTGTGGGAATGTAGGTCCATTTTAATTTTAATGCATATAGCCTTCATGGGATGATCTATATACTTCATTTGTTGACCTAATACTTGTGTGGCTAAGAGAAGTTCTTCAAAGTCCTTAAGGTGAAAAGTCCTCTTGTTTTAACAAACCTAATTTGAGTGTCTTGACTTCAATAAAGAGTCCCTCTACCTTGGTTTTTACTTCATTATCCCCTCCATCCATTTAATTTATCCCCTTGATAGGAAAATTATGATTCTAAATCTACTTTTCATCTTATATATTTCCTTATTCTTCACATCTTAAAAACATGCTAGCACTACTATGTTTCAGTTTTATCTATCCTTAATATAAAACAACATGTTTGAGTGACTAGGATTACATTCTTTACACCATGGTTTTACATTTATAGACTTGCTTTGATTTCTTTTTACCATTTGTCATTATCGTACCACCCTTTTTGTGCACACTTGAGTCTATTTCTACTTTCATGTACTTTTTCTATTGTTGAGTGAGGTTAGCTTGTGACTTCTCACTCACCAACATTGTTTTCCCTTTTTTGCACCTTTTTCCATTGATGATTGAGTAAGGATTGTCATTACTCACTCATCAATGTTGTTTTACCATTTTTTTTGCTTTTCCATATTTATTTAAGAATTTTTACTACTTTTACATTGATGTTTGATTACCATTCTTTTTTACATGTATCTTTGGTTTGACTTGGTGAGTTTGACTTTATTACTTGAGGTTTACTTATTTAAATTTTTTGATCTTTAGTATCCTTGGATTTTGGGTTACCTGATTTACTCTAAATTTTGAATTGGTCATTTGGTCTAACATAACACTTGTCACCCCAACTTTCAAAATTTCTAAGTATGTCCCATTTACATAGCACTAATTATCTTGACTTTCCTACATTTTTTATTTTTATTATTTGGTTTTATATTCTTGGGTTTATCGAAAGCAGTCTCTGCACCCTCCATAATCAAAATTAAAAACATAGAAGATAACCATCTAGTAATAAAATGTAAGTCAAGGTATGCATCATATTTACTTTTCAATTATTTCCCTTTCTATCATTTAAATTTCAACTATTTTTTCTTTAAAATATTCCAAATTTTTTTTTAGCCTCAACATTATGTGTTACTATGTTATTTCTCAAAGCACCATCCCCTATTTCACTTGAGTGACATGTGATGATCTTTGAGTGGGGCATATGTATACACATAATATTTTCACACTTTTATCAAATATCGATGCTTTATATCTTTCATAAACCCATTGAGACTCAATATCTCTAAGTGCATGCTTTAAAGGGTGAATTAAGAAAGGGGTGGGTAGACCATTAGTGCTTCATAATATTATTATCCCTTATTATCATTCATTACCAATCTAACCAACTCTTAAAATCATTCCCATAAGCTATTACTCCTCTTTTTCACACCCCTCCAATATTTTAACACCTTCCATCCTTATTTTCCTCACCTTAAGCTCCTTCTAATTGTTTAAAATACTAGGTCAATTGGGTCAACCCTATACTATTGAGGGTAAAATTCATTTAGGGTCTAAGTTGGCTCTTGGCTGATGTAGCCTATGACCTAGTGAATTTTTATCCATAACATTACTATAGGTCAACTGGGTCAACCCTATCAACCAAAAATTTTGGAAGGGATTAAGGTTAAATCCACCTATATATACAAGATCACTTCATCATTATTTAAATATGATCAAGAGTTATTATTCACTTGTGCTTATTTACAATATGATTTTCCACCATTCTACTTGAGGAGTCTTAGCTTAAGGTTTATACTTGGAGAATCTAGTCTTATCGAGAAGTCTTGGATGCTTTGGCCTTTATTAATGATCCTTAAAAACCATAATAACCTTTCAAGAATCCCATTTGTCTAAGGAAGATATTGAGTCTAGAAGGGTTAGTCTTTTAGGTAAGTATTCTCTAACTTTGTTCCTCTCTTTAGTAGATAGAAATAACATAAGTATTGGCTTCAAATAATGATAATCTTCTTCTTCATACATTAGGGTCTTACTCATACATAGATTAATTGAGATTCTCCTATGCATGTTTTTTTATTTACTAACCCTCATATTATACCACAAGCTTTGGTGAGCACTATATTATATTTATTTGATTTATTTGTTATTACTTTAGTGAATATGAAAACATAAGACCTAGTTAGGGTTATTAACTGGTTGTGCTTGACTAGAGGATTTGAAACCCTCCTTAGTGTGGTTTATTGTGATAAAAAACCCCTTAATTAGGTCTAGAGGATCCCCATATTGGTCATGTTATTTATTATCTAATGTATCTCCAATCAAAACTGTAAGTATGATCCATCTTCTCTAAGTTAGGATTGATTTATAGACATGATGCATTTTTGATTGCATATAGAAACAAGATGAAAAGTGTGAATAGAGCACAAACACATGGAAAAGTAAGCAAGTCATTTATGACAATTATGATGATGATTTATTTCAATCAATAACTGTGATCATGGAAAGAGAATATAAAGCATGGAAAATAATGTCAATAAGCACAAGTGGGGAGCAAGGTGAGAGTTCAAATGCAAATAGAGATGCTATATTAATGGAGAATGAATAAACAATGACTACACATGTTGACATAAAATATAATTTTGAAGAAGATGAAGAACAACATGGTCTAAAATTTGATGAAGATCATGGATAGATAGATGTTCTCATGTTACAAGAGGAATTATAGATTTTATAAAAGATTTACAGTCTATTGAAAGGGTTTCATGTAGGTACATAACAATAGGAGAAGTTCATGAGTGAGCTTAAAGAAGAATCAGGTAAGATTGAGAAAGATTTGGATGACATAGGTGATGACAGCCATGAATATATAAATAAAATTCTTTAATAAGGAATATAAAGCATGGATGATATGAATAGTGTAGGAATGGAACAACATAGTGAAGCACAAAGATTTATGGAAGAAAGTCTACAATCAAGAAAAGTAGGAAGAAAGTAATTAAAGAATGAACAAGTTAAAAAGGTAATCTATTCAATGGGTGAAGTTATAGCTAGTTTTTTTATTGGCATGCATGATGATGGAAATAAAAGAAGATTCCAAATAATATTGTACTATGATGAAGGTGAATTAGATAAGAAGTTGTTCTTGCAAGGTGAGAAAGGTTATGTGAAGACACATCAAGAGGTGAAGAAGTGTAATAAAGAGGTATCAAAAGATAGCCTTATTGAACAAATGACAAATATTGAGATGCATATGAAACCATTAGATTAAAAGGAAGAAAGAACCAACACTACCAAGAAGTAAAGACATCTAAAGAAATAGGAACCAAGTGAGATTAATGAAGAAGGAAGACATGAAGCAAGAGTAAGAATGAAGAGTAAGAACCATCTATTATAAATAGAGTATGGTGAAGGATAAATTGAGTTATAAAAGGTAGAAAATATAGAGAAAAACGAGTTAAAATAGGTTGTACATCTCATAGGGGTAAAGGATAAGTTGTCAAAGAAAATAGACAAAGTAAGGAAGCAGAAATATAAGAGTCTAATGAGGAGAAAATAGAAAGAAAGGAGAAGCAGTAGTAAGGTGAGCATATAATATCCTCAAATAATGAATTGGAAGGAAATAAATAAGATGATATAAATCAATTTTCTCCCTCTTGGGGAGTATGATGTAGGAGCATTTAGCAAGCAAACATCATTTTTAGTTATTAAGGACTCATATGCTAGTTAGGAGTCATAAATGATCCATTTTGGGTTATAGGTGTGTGTGAGGGATCCTTTTAGGATCCAATTATTTTTTAGAGTCATCATGAGTCATACAGAGTGATTTTTATATTTACTTGAAGTTTTCACTCTAAAAGTGAAAATTCAAAAATTCAAATCCTAGACCTAAGCATAGAAGGACCATGGGCATAGTAGGAAGTGAGTAGGTGAAAGAATGTTTGAAAAAAGGTCCAAGGAGTCAATAATAGAGTATTTTAAGATAGTTTATCTAAGTATTTTAAAGGTGATGAAAATAAAGAGTCATGTTTAAGTGTAACTGCCACTTATATGTTGAGTAGGCCATTGTAAGAGAGTCTTGATTGTAACTAGCCAAGAAAACCAACATAGATTTAGCATGAGAATGATAGTAATAGTTAAGAGATTAGGATGAGGAGAGAGATAACTAGAAATATAAGATGAAAATAATAGTGAAATAAGAATGACACTCCAAAAAATGATAGAGTCCAAGAATGGAATGTATATGTAACAGTTGATGATTCATATGAATAAAGAAGAGTCATTTTGTGTGTGTTTACTATTTCATGAAAGGTATGGGATTGTTATTAGTCATATATTGTCATGAAAAGCCCTTGAGGCCATGAAAATATCACTATTTGTGTCAATTTATAGGTCTAAATAAAGGAATACAAGGTTATGCATAGTGATACATTCATTTGAAAAGGTTGTGCAATCATGTCATCCACCTATAGTCTTGTTATAAATCCCTATTTGCATAGTCAATACCTTGTTTTGCATAGTCAAATACCAAGAAAGAAGTTTATATGATTGAGAAAGTGAATGGGTATGGATTTAGTTAAGCCTTAGTACCAGAGGAAATAGGAAAAGTCTTGATATTATCCCATTTGTAGATTGAAAGCCTTTTGAAGTGTAATATACTAC
The DNA here is from genome assembly GCA_037957365.1 of Torreya grandis. Lineage (NCBI taxonomy): Eukaryota > Viridiplantae > Streptophyta > Pinopsida > Cupressales > Taxaceae > Torreya > Torreya grandis. Next base: position 282,817 of record JARHVA010009624.1, read on the forward strand.
TAAAACCTTTACATAGTCCTTCATGAGGACTCAAAATTATGAATTTTACTTATTTTAAGATATAAAAATATTTATCAAGGATATTTATTCATTAAGGAATGTTTACATGGTTAATATAGATCTTGGTAAGGTCTCAGTTAAATTTGAAATGATCTCAAAACAAAATTATTGAAATTTAACCCCCCTTGGTCTGTACAATCCACCATATAGGGTTTCATTCCTAAAAAACTTATAAATTTGGTTATAATTGTGGGAATTCCTTGAAACTTTATAATCAAGAATGTTTTGGTGTGTAGAGAAGGATGTTGAGCATTTTTTATATTATTGAGAAGTGTTGTCATTGATGTCAAGATACATGGTGTGTAGGGTATGAACTTGTATGCCTAATATGAAGACTCAAAATATAAAATAGTGAGCTAAGAATATCCTTAGTCAATATATAAATATATATGTAATTAGATCTGAAGATGCTCTATCAAGATATGAAGATGTTTTTTTGAAGGTTTGAAGATTTGCCAAGCAGCTCTAAAGATCCATCTAGGCAACTTCAAATATGTTTCAATAAAACTTCAAACATTTTCTATTGAAGATCCAAAAAATATGATTTATAAGGTTTCTTGAGAATCATATGAGGTTTTTGATCACTTAGGATGGTTTCAAGGTAAGCCTATAGGGGTAAGGCTTTTAAGCCCAAATTTGCAACTAGACTAGTTCTAGACCCTGCCTAACCTAATGAGGTATCATGATGTATTATCAAGTCAATTAAAGGATTTTAGACATTTTTTTAGCATTTGAGATGATATTTTATCATGTAAATAAGGTGGATATTACATGGAAATAAACTTGAAGGTCAATCTCAAGGCCTAATGTGACTTGCAGGTCAAGGCCTATAAAGCAAAGAGAGAGATGGTGGCCAGATGGGGTATCAAGATCAGTTTCCAAGGCATGGGTGAGTAGGTGAGAATTTAAAAATGTGATTCAAGTTTTTTAAGAATTTTCATGAAGTTTTAGGTCATATTTTTTAAGAAAAGGCTATAAAAGGTGTTTTAAGGTATCATGAGTGCATATGATGAAGAGTTGTCTACCCCAAAAAGTTTTTCAAGTGTTCATTGGTAAGTACATCATATTCATGAGGACCTAATATATTAATTATAGATGTGTAAGGGTCATATCTCAAATTTTCAAGTATTATTTTTTGGAATTAGGGGATATGCTTTATGAATGATCGTTAAGAGTGGAAACATGTTTAAACCCTCTTAGAACCCTAATAAGGACTCAATGTTCAAAATTTTGACTAAAAGTGACCAAATTGGATTGATATGATCATTTAATCTAGTGTATAGTATATTATACTCTTCCATATACGTCTAGGTGATATTGGTTAGAGAGATGAGAGAGAAAATCTAAAGATACAAGCTTGTTTCTAAAGAATTTGCTATAACTGACAAAAGTTGTATTGGACTAAGTTTGAAAATAATTAGATGCAGAACATAGAGACTTATATTTTATGTCCATGAATTTTTATATATAGTTTATAGTCTTTAAAATTTCAATTTTTATGATCCAAGTGGGATAGTCACTAACAGGCCTAATAGAGCAAAATGTGCAAAAATAACGCAGTGATGAGAAGATGATTTTGATACATTTTCATGAAATAGATATGGATTTAAGTGAATGAAAATTTTATTTGGGAATTTTATATCCAATTAATTTTTTTTAGAGGATTTTTAAGTTAGTGTAAAAGGTTGAAACATTGAAGCCAAAATGGCTTGTTTGGCTATGTGAAGTCTGCGAGAGAGAAAGTCAACAGATTGGTCTGCAAGACCAATAGACTCCATTAGATATTATGATATATTTATTTGATGTTATTATAAGTATTTTATAATATAATTTTAATTCATTTAAATCCCTTGAGTATGTTCAATCAGGTGTCAAAATTTCATGTTTCCTTAACTATGTTTTGAGGTTAGTTGGTAGTTCTGAGTGGGCTACTTACAAAGAAGATTTGAGCCTGTATACCCTAAATTGAATCATTTTATGAATTTTTTATGATGAACCTAAGGTCATTATTTATATTTATATGTGATTATTTCCCATGGTTATTTTTAAAAATTGTTTTTCTACTTTAGTTGTTCAAGATGGACTTTTTGAATATTCACACGCCTTAAATGAACAATACTAATG